>JAVSBS010022236.1:47933-63052 GCA_033124195.1 Coracias cyanogaster | reverse complement strand
GATGGATTTTATGTTTTGTCCTGGTGGTGTACAAATGAGAATTATTAGCCTTTTAAATGAAGCTGTCATTGCGAGCAATGGTCAGACTGTCAAGAACTTGATGGAGAACCAATGGAATTGCCAAAGAGAGGCTGTCAGCAATATTTGGAATCTTAAATTTTAGTAATGCTTTGGATTAGTAGATCTAAAAAACACGTTGAGAAGATTTCTAAGTGAAATTTGGGGACATTTCTGACCAGCCTCCCAGCTGATTCCCATCCTCATTTCCAGGCAGCTGCCCAGTTGGCTGGTGTTTTAAAGCAGATTTTTTTAGCTAATATGCTAAATACTGAAATACCAAGATTAGATCAGAAGAAGTTGGGAAGAAGGTTCTTAAAACTTTTCACCAACTCCACTTCCTCCACTCCTCCACCTCCAGTTAGCACAGGACCCTAAATTTAGCTCCGCAGGCTGGATGTAAGGACCAGCTTTCTGATTTAAGCATGAATTTCTTCGTTTCTTTAAAAAATTTATTTCCCCCTTCCATTTTGATAAGTTTAATCCTCCCCATTGCCTGCCAGGGAGCTTGCACCGGGAAATGCAAGTAAATAAGAAAATAAATACATTCCCTACATGCCAACCGCAGGAGGGGAAGCCTCTTGACTTAAATAGGAGGGGATGGGAAGGGAAGAAATGAGGCTGAGGAGCAGTTTCTGCTCCCATTCACCCCCGAGCTGCTTCAGCAGCCAGCCAGATGTCCCAGCCCTGAGCACTGCGCACTTGGCCACCGTGCAGTAGTTTAAGCAGCACCAGATATACGGTTTATACTCTCATGCTTCATTAACGGGTAGGTGCATGCATATTTATGTCTACTCATTAGCTGCTGGAGCAAAGCATCCTCAACAAAATGCTGCGTACCGTGCCTTTAAATGAGGCCTTCATTTAATTTAACCAAAAAAAAAAAAGAAAGAAGTCTTCGTTTCTGCAAAATAAATTTGATAATGACTTTGATTTTTATGTTCTTTATAGCACGCCTAAAAACAGTACGGAATTTTTGTCTAATTTGCTGCCAAAGCACCATTTTAAATAACAGCCACAGCATTTTGTTTCTGCTAATGCCAGCATTAAAATGTGAGTGGTTTGGAGCTCTTGTGTTTTTTTGGTTTTTTTTTCTTTTTCTCTTTAGTTTTGTAAGAGTATTTGTCTATGAATGGCTATCTATATAAGGCAGGTTAGTGAGCTAGATCCTCAACAGTATTTCATTTTCTTGCTTACAGGGCTAACTTAAAAGCAAGTTTTTTCAATGCTGCAGTGACTGAAGAAGCAGTTCACTCCCATGTAACCATGAAAAGAGGGCCACAGAGCATTTTGCACCATGCATTTATTTTTTTGATTATTTTCCAAATTAGCACCATATCTCACTAAGGAACCTTGAACCTCACAACCGAGATCTTCCTTTGCATGCAATTGTAGATGCATTTCATGAATAGTTTGAAACCCTTGTCAATGCATATATATATTATTTTATTTTATTTTTTGGAAAGAAAAAAAAAAAAAAAGAACTCTTTGTGTATGTGATCTGAAGCATGTAACCCTAAGATGTTGCATTCTAAAAATGACAAATAAAGGCCTTTCCCAAATATTTTGGTGTTCTGCAGCCTGTTTAATATGCTCTTTCCAAGACATCATTTGGACCAAAATAATAATTAAAATAATTTTAATGATAATAATTGTGGGATATGTACATTGCACTCACGTAGGAAGCAACCAGGTCAAGGCAGAGTGTTGCAGATTTTTGCACGCATAGCACTGAACCAAGCTTATTTTAACCTTGCAGGCAATAAAAGCGAAAATGGAGGAACTTAGGCCTTTGATACCAGTGTTGGAAGAGTACAAAGCCGATGCAAAATTGGTATTGCAGTTTAAAGAGGAGGTCCAGAATCTGACGTCAGTTCTAAACGAACTCCAGGAAGAGATTGGCGCCTATGACTACGAAGAGCTTCAGAACAGAGTGTCAAATCTTGAAGAAAGGCTTCGTGCATGCATGCAAAAATTAGGTAGGCTCAGAACAACATGGTGGCACTGGCTAAACACCATCGATGTTAAAGCACGCATCCCGCCTGGAGGCAGAGATGCTAGACTGGACATCTCCTGGGGCCTGGCCTGGCGCTGAGGGATAAGCTCGCCCAGCTGGCCTTGGATCCTGAAAATACTTCTGCCATGAGTCGCATTAATCTTGGGAGTAGTCCCGCGGAGGATTACTTACAAGGGCGATGTTGCTCATGGCGTAAGTGCTTCAGGATCGGGCCCTTGACTAGGCATGTGACGGGTTTGCAGCGTTTGCATAAGTGGATGGTGACACGCGGGACCTACGGCCAGCGACGCTTATGCAAAGCAAACACATGCGATGTGGGAAACCAGCCCGCTATTTGGCTTCTGCATCCGTGGTCACTAGCCCAAGCTGGCACACCAGCAAAGGTCTCCGTGCACCGCTTTAAGTAGTGTGTGTGTGTGTGCACGCAGGCTGTGACTCGGTTTCCCTTTTTCCTTTTGCATCTTGCAAACCCCTGTTGAGAAGAGCATGATGTAGCCGGTGCGGGTTCGTGGTTTGGTCCGGACTTTGCCATGGGCAGGATCTAAATCCTCCCCGTCTTTCCCATCCCCAGAGGGACCAGGAAGCCCCTTCCAACCAGCAATGCTAATACATGAGAGCTTCGTCTGTCATGTCCCTCAGAGGGTGTTAACTGACTGAAGCCTGTGGTTCTGTTGTGGGGAGAAGCAGCTGGAGCTAAACCCAGCGCCTGACCCCAAGCAGAGGGTGGAGACTGGGGAAGAAGGGCACTGCCTTCTGCAGCTGCAAGACATCTCCCCACCATTGCCTGGCTGAGCTCTGACTTGATTTAATTTCTACTTATTGACTTTCTTGTTAAGCAATTTAGATAATCTAAACACATTAACTGCTCTGCAGTCTATTTCGGTAGCACATACGAAATTACACTCTCAGGTAACTTCATGGGAAGATCAGATCTCCTCTGAGCACTTTCTATCCTTGGCAAGGTAACGCTTTGTTTCTCTCTTGTCTCTGCTGGTGGGATTGCTTTGGCTTGTTTCTAGATGCCTCTACACTTCTGCAAGCAGCCGCCTGCCCTGTAGTTCCATCCTGCCCTCTCATACCTTGTACCCCTTATAAGCTACTTCTCCCTTGAAATCCTGGAGAGGAAAGCGAATTTCCACTTAAGCCTGAGTGTTTGGAGGTGTTTGAGCTGTGAGTGTGCAGTGGAGCACACATCGAGACATCCCCGGGGAGCTGCCTGGTGGGCAGGTCCAACCCCTGCCCTGGCTCAGTGAGAGGGCAGAGCCTGATTTCTCATTTACTAACGAGCGCTGCTGTGCCCAGGTTTGGTTCGGAGGCCGGCACCTTCTGCACCGTGTCTGTGGCCCCTCTCCTTGCCCTGTGATGGTCATGGGGAAAGCAGCAGGGTTGGGGGATGGCAGGGAAGTCCTCACCTTGTCCTCACCCACTTGAATTTCACCCTGAAAGCTTAACGGGGACAGCAATGGTTGAGGCTGTAGTGACTCAATGCTTTGTGTGTTAGCAGTACCTAATACCTGGAGCTTTATCACGGGGGGATTGTACAGATATCTCAGGAATGACAGTCCTGCAGTGGGTAAGATAAGAAAGGAGGGAGAACAGGCCCAGGAGTGGCTGGTTGACCAAGGTCTGATAGAAACCCCCCCTCCGGCAGCCCCACACTGCCAGCACAGGGCAGCCCTGCCCTGCAAATGGCTTTTCTCCTTCCTCCCCTGCCCAAGGCAGAGGTGGGTGTGATGAGAGGAGATGGTGCCCACGGAGGGATCCATTTGCTGCATCCGTAGCCTTCAATCCATCTCTTGAAGATGGGGAGGGGCTGTGGATGATGGGAAGAGGAAACAGAAGCAGGACCAGGGATTTGAGTCTGGGTTGTAGAAATACTTTCCCAGGGATAATTCTTCAAACAGAACCATCCTGGACCCCACAGCCCTTCTCCAGCCAGCCTTGGTGGAGCTGCCCAGCCCAGACTGACTCCACCAGAGCCAGGAAGCTCTGATGATCCTCTCACAGACCCTGGGCACACTTTAAAAAGTAACTCCCAAACCATTCAGGGCTCCAAAAACATTAAGTTTGTTCGTGGACCATTAGCCCCTTCTGCTCTGGGCCGTGTCCTGGCTCATTTACATCCCCTTCATACTCAGGTCCTCCAGCTGGGACATCCACCCATGGCAGTAGCCCAGGTAAGATGGACTGAGGCAGCCAGGATGGCGAGCTCTTGCAGGCAGCGTCCTCTAGAAACTTTGTGGGGGCTTTTGTGGACTCTTTTTGAGGCTTTATTTGGGCTTTTTGCCTATGGCCCTTCTTGCTCTCTCTGTGACCGTGGGGTCAGGGCAGCTTTTCTGCCTAGGGATGTTGCAGCACCCCTGGGTGCCCATGGAGACAGACACTGAGTCTGACACGGGTTTGCCCAGGAGGGTTTGCCGCTCGCATCGGAGGGTGATTTATTTGGTCACTTAACAGCAAACAGCATGGATTGAATTTCCAGTGTTGTTTATGGCTCCGGAGTGTAAACCAGTGAAAATGGTAGTTAATTGAGTTAAATTTGGATAACAACCTTCCAGACACTTTGCTGCCACGCGATGAGGCCCTGTTTGCTGAGAATTGCTGTTTGCTGCAAATGAGCTGCTCAGGGGGGGTTCACTGACGTTTCAAGTAGCACGTTTTAGCTTCGATTTGCTCCTGCATGGGTCAGCGATGCTGCTTTCCTGGTGCATATTCATTTGTAGAGCTCAGGGTACAGCTTAGAGTGCCCAGAGCAGGATCAGGGAGCTGCTGCAGGGATGGGGTAAGGGAAGGGGGGGTGACGAGCTGTGTTCCCATCCAGTTTGCCTCTCCCCATCCTTTGGGAAGCACGGATGCTCCACAGTGCAGCAGCACTTTCCTTAGACAAGGTCCTGTTTGGCATTTTGGGTTTCCTAAGCATTCTTGATGGATCAATAGTGAAAACACTTCCTGACCCTGGCATGTGTGTGAAGGGAAAAGAGAATCAATAATGGCACGTTCAATCTGCTATTCTGTTTACACTCTTAAAGATCACTATTTATACAGGGATTTTAATGTTTCCGTTAATGTTCCTTAAGAGGAGCCTTGGAGGAGTAGAGAGGTTGTCACTCCTTGATTCGAGGGGGAATTTAACTCGGCTGCGCTCCACAGCCTCACGTTTGCCTGATACCATGAGCTTTCCCAAAATTCCCAGCCCACAATCCTGGCACAGAGCTGGGGACAGAGCCCTGGCAGCCTGTCCTGGGTGTTCTGGGGGTGTGGGAGCTCCCAGCCAGGTAACAGAGGCAAGGGCAGGGCATGACCCAGCTTCCACAGCCCCATCCTTGCTGCCATGGGCTGGGACTGGGATGGGAAGGGATCAGACCTTGGCTTCACGGGATGTCCCAGCAGCAAAGGTGCTCAGCTGTAGCAGCAGCAGCCCAAGCAGAACCGTGGAGTCCAGGAGGAGACAGTGCTGGTGTCAACGCAGTGGCTGAGTTGGTGGATAAATTGCTACTGAGCTGCTAAATCTCACCTGTGGGCCGCATCTTAGGAGAAATATGGAGCAGGGGTGTTAGTATCCTGGGAGGATGGTAGCGCTGGTTGTAACTGGCTGGAGGAGAGCGTGGCTTCTCCTGCTGGAAAATTCCTCGTGCAGCTAGAGGAAGGGCTGTGTGCTTGGAGGTGAGGTTGTGTTGCTTCTCTGCTGAGCTGCAGGACGGCAGGTCAGAGGCAGTTAGCTGGATTTGTGGTGTTTTCCAGGAACAGGGACGTGCAGACCCCCATGGGCCACAGGACCTGAATAGTGCTGGGGAAACTGGAGCACAAACAGATCCTCTGCAGGCCCCAAAGGCTGCTGCTCGTAGGCTTCCCTGGGTCCTATCCAGGTGATGCTTTCCTGTTGCACATTTGTCCTAGAGTGACATGGAATGCCTGCAGCATCCCAAGCTCCTGCCAGCCCAACAGGAGAGCAGGTTTGCTGCCAAAGGCTCAGCACCCATGGGCGCTGGGCTGCCCGGGGCAGGGCTCTGCTGGGCAGTCAAGCAGCAGCTTCAGGGCAATCACAGCCAGGGCTTTAAACCCGGTCTGAGTCAGTAGAATCTGGTAGAAGAAGCTGGATGCTGGGCATCTTGGGCTTTCACCCCAGCTCTGCTCCTAACCCAGCACCCCACACTCAGCTTCTCACCCACAGAAGAGAGTACTGCTGAGACTGGCCGATGCTGCTGGTGAGTGCTTTGAGAAGCACACAGAGGCAAGGATCCTGTCTTGTGAGCTACTGCTCTGATTCAAGCTGCAACATGTCCAAGGGAAGCAGTAGAAGATAGAGTCCCCTCTGCCCCCCGGAAAGTAATCTTCCTGCTTTTAGTGATTGCTAGCCCCAGAGAAGGGGGAAAGCTGGTGGTGTTTGGGGTGTGGGTCTCATCAGGAATGGTTGGGTGAATGAGGATGGCCAAGGCTGTAGCTGTCCATCCCTGGGTAGTAAGCCCACAGGAGCTGCAGGGACCTAGCTAAGTAAGGGCCTTAAAGGATCCCCTTTAAACTCTTCCCCTTGCATCTGAGTGCCTGGGATAGATTTACACCAAGGAAGAGCAACCCTCTCGCATTGCTGAAGAGCTGTTGTGAATGTGCCTCCAGCTAAACGTGTGTGAGATGTGGCCTCACTACTTGCAAACAAGACTTGTTCACCCTTATCAGCTGCTGCTGCTTTTCTTTTTTTTTTACTTTTTTTTTTTTTTTTTTATAAAACCTTTCGCTCCAGGGAAATGGAAGGAAAGAGATAAAGTGACGGCAATGTAGGGCTGCGATAATGGAAGTCTGTATTGAGCAGATCTGTGATTAGAGGAAGGATGGGCCTCTGCAAGGGGAATCTACAAGACATTAAGCATTTCTTATTTTAGCCTGTTGCATCCCTTTGCCAATACCTTGCTCTCCTCCTGAGCTGAGAGGTTTTGAATGCATCAGACAGGCAGGAGGACAAATCCCCATGTGTGTCTCAATGAAGTCAGGAAACCTCTCTGCCTTTTGGTGGGATATCTCTTTATCTGCCTGGTGTCTGAAGGCTGTGGGAAGACTGATGGTCCCTCTGGCCATGTCATGTTGGTGCATACCAAGAATATCTTAATCTGTTTTATACCCCAGGCTAAGGTGACCCTTTGGCCTGCAGCTGAGAGCTGAGGTAGGTTGATGTGTCCCATGGCCAAGATCAGGAATATAAGGGGGTAGATGAGAACAGGCTAAGGAGGGAGGCAGCCAAGAGATACTGCAGAGTATACGTACTGGAAACATTCAAGGTCAGGTTGGACAGAGCTTTGAGCAACCTGATCTAGTTGAAGATGTCCCTGCTCACTGCAGGGTAAGTTGGACTAGATGACCTCTAATGGTCGCTTCTAACCCAAACCATTCTATGATGCTACTTGGTAATTTTGAGCAGAAGGACCTTGTCCTGGGCTGGCAGAGCTCTACCTGTATTTTAGCAGCCTGTCCACAGGCTCCTACCTGCAGCCCCAGCCCTGGGTACCACCCGCTGAGCCATGGGACCATCCATGGCCAGCTGGGCAGCTCAGCCTGTGAACCCAGCACCCAGAGCAGCTGCTCGTCCCAGCACTGCCACTTTCCACATCAAAAAAGAGAAGTCAGGAAACAGCTTCTGAACTTCAGGCTGTGGCTGTCTCCTTGATGCCTCTGACCTTAGCTTGTTTTGCTCAGGAGATGCTCTGCACTGAATGTGTCCAGGTTTTAAATGAATGCTCCTGTGGCAACAGACCATCCAACACCAGCCCTCAGTCCCTCCTGCAGCATCTTCATCTCTTCGCTTCTCATTCCTTAGTGCTCATATGCTGGTGTGGCAGGAGACCAGAATGGCAGCTCTGCTAAAACTTGGGGCTATCGTTGGAAAGAGGAACCCAGCGGATGGCTGAGGCTGTAGAATTGCAGGCAGCTCTTCATGGGTATCCTGGGAGTGGGTGCTGGGTTCACTGTCAGGGAACACAACCATGGAAGGGAAACAAGCTGCCATGGACAGCCGGCATGGCAAGCTGGAGGGGAGGTGCCATTGCTTCACCTCATATTCAGGGCTTAAAAACAGAGTGAGGGACTTAGCTGGGCTTGCAAATGTGCTGACATGCCCACTGAATTGAATGGCATGAGACCAACAGTATGGAGCACTTGAGTATTCTTCAAAACCTGGCTCGTAGCGCTGCATGGGTGCATGTCCCTGTCGTGGTCATGCTGAGTCTGGGCAGGATTCCCAGGGCAGCTCCCGAGAGACCTGAGGGACACCTCCTGCCTTCCATCCTGCTGCACTTGGGTTCCTCTCCTGAAGCTGGCAAAGCCCAGGCTGGTGGAGGAGATGGGAGGAATTCATTAGTGTCTCCTAAGCTTGCAGACATGGCAGGGAACAGAGAAGGTGACTGGTAGAAGCTGCTAAATGGTCTTTGCAGGGGAGAAACTTATATTGCATAAAATTTCCCACCTTTTTATTTTTTTTCTCCTTTGCATAACCTGTAAGAAATGCATGTTTCCAGCAGGGCTGGAGTAGACACGTCTGTCTCTTTATCTTGGCTGCACCCAGCCCATTATAGCAGAAATGTTCTAATTCAGCTCATTTCTCCACCTGGCTGCTCGACCCCAGCTAACTCTTGCTCATTCTTATTCTGTGACATTAGCAGCACGGCTGCTTCAGGAAAGCTGGGGTTTTTTTGGGGGCAGTGTGATAAGGACAATTGTTTTTAAGAGGCATGAAACAAACAAAAGCACCTGACCATTGATCTTGGCCTAATTACCTCTAATTAAATAAAGCCAGAGCTGCCCATTAGCTGGGGAGAGCAGTGGGCAGAGGTTTGGGTGGTGGCCAGCTCTGGTGTCTCTCATCAGGGCTTTGGGGCTGGCTGGCAAAGAGCCATCGCCAAAGGAGCCGTGGTGGTGGGTCTGTCGTGGTGCTCACCAGCCTTGCACTCTTTTTCAGCTTGTGGTAAGCTGACAGGAATAAGTGATCCAATCACAATTAAAACCTCGGGGTCCAGATTCGGATCATGGATGACAGACCCTCTCGCTCCTGAGGGAGAGAACAAGGTAAGACCGCGACAGCTTTGTCTCCGTGTTCCCACCTACAGTGAGGGCATGAAAACTCATTACAGCCAAGCAGTGAAGCCCATGTTGTGCCCTGTAAAACCTGTGGAAGGTCCTAATTAATCTCACAGGGCTCTGCTGGCCCCTTCTGTGGTGGGAGGGGGCTGAGGATCCTGCAGGGAGGGAGGATGAGGAGGGGGCTGAGCAGCCCCATGCAGTGTCCCTTCCCAGGACAGGTGAAACTCACTGCAGTGGTGAGCGTGCATGGTCTCACAAGTGTCACCATGAGGTCTGTGCCCCACTGTGCAAGGAAAAAATAAAATACTGGGTTTCTCATTTGAGTTTAGCAGCCAGGAGGGAGCTGGGGCCAAGCAAAGGGACCCATTGTCCCAGTCTCTGCTGCTCTTCTGCTGCTGGTGCCTCCAATAATGTTATCTGACTGCATTTGTCCTCCATCCTCCACCTTCATTGTGAGGAATTAACTGACTGCAGCCAGAGAGAGATTTGTTTTGCTTTGTTTTGGTCTTTTTTTCTTCCATTCAGACCATTCAATTTTGATCTCAAGGAGGTAGGAGGCCAATAACTGGCTGAAAATCAATCCAGGCTTCCCATGACTGATGGAATGGAAAATATCTCAAGTGTTTGCTGAGGATTTGCAGGCAGCAAACCAAAACACAAACCACAAAGCTTGGCTGCATGGTAATTCCCTCCTGCTTGCATCATCCTTCATCAAAGGCACCAGCAAGGGCTGCGTTGGGGCAGCTATTTTGAGAGCTTTGCCCCGTGATTGCCTTTCTGTAGCTGAAAGAGGACGAGGGATGCTCTGGAGAAGCCACTCCTGGGAGTGGCTCCATCTGCTCGTGGATGTGCAGCAATGAAGGAGCAGTGACTTGAGATGTCACGCTCTTTCCCTCCAGCAGCCAACTGGTTGGCACTGGTTCCCCAGCACAACACCTCCAAATTTTACAGTTATTGAACAAAATTTCACCTATAAAATTCTAACTATGAAGTGACATGGGAAGACTTTGCCCATATCACATCTTACTTCACTCAAGAGAGGGGACAGATTTGTCCCCTTCGGGCTGTTTGCTGCATCCCTCGGCACTGACACGATTTATACATCTGTGAAGGAAGAGTCAACCCTGTTGCAGCTGAAGCTGTTTGATCAAATGTTAAAGATCTTTCCATGTCTTCAGAGAGTTTTGTCTCGAAGCAATATTTTTTAATTTTTATGGTTTTTTTCACCCGTGCCTTTTTCTGCAGTGTGTTTTTGTCAAGAGAGTAGACAAGCAGTTTTCTCTGGACTGTAGCTCAAGCTTCACGAGCGTGTATGCGTATATAATATATAAATCTGTCGTGAATTTTATTAAAAACACACAATTAAGTGCACTTCATTGGCTGCCCAGCAGAGTGGGAAACTGGAGATGGGGAGAGATGGGCAGTTTATCATCTCCATCCTTTGTCGCCAAGCCCCAGGAGGTGTTTGGTGGTTCATAGGGTCATTTGTTCGTGTCACGAAACCATTGAACACAACTGGGGGAAAATTGCGAATCTCGCAGGAGCAGCCCGGCGGCAAGGCAGCAGGTGGATGCTGAGTGCTGGGATTGAAGTGCGTGGGCAGGAGAAGGTTGCTCAAAGCCAGGCGGTGCGATGAGACGTTGCCATCCGTCAATCTCCACTTCTCTGAAACATGAAATGCCTTTGGGTCCTGCCACCTTGCAGCCCCAGAGTGATGATGTGGGGTTCTGCTCTTCTGGGCTTCTCTTTGTCTCTCTAAAAACTGAGCACAATGCCTTGGCATGTGTCATTTTTCAAGACCAAATAATGAAATGGGAGCAGCAAAGAGACAATCAGTTTTCTGAGGTGGTTTGTTGTGATTTCCCAAGCTGGTTTAGTCAAACTCAGGCATTTCATTATGTGAGGAATGCTCTCCAGCACCACGTCTGATGGCAGAAGCTCTCCCAGGCTGCAGGCACATCTCTGTCTCAGGTTCAGGGACACGTGTGGTTCTTCTCTGGTGCTCTTGCAGCCATCCTCAAGCCCACAGTGGAGGTGTGAAGGTCAGAGCCATTTGCCACACGTTCATTCCCCACCTCTGCCGTGTCTCCAGGGAGGTAATGATGGAGGGCTGAAGTTCCCTACAAAGTTTTTGCAGACCCCACTTGGCCTTTCAAATACGGCAGCCAAAAGCAGTTTATGTGCACACACCATGTGTAAATGTTTGTCTGCTCTTCGAAGGGACCCTGGAGACAGTCATATTGCAGAGACAATGCTATCAGCTTTTGCAACGGGTTTGCAAAAGAAGTTTGTGCTACAGCATTACCCAAGTCTGCATCCTTAAAGGCTTCCCTTTCGCTCTTTAATTTGCTTTTTCCCCTTCTTAAGTGTTTCTACAGAAAGCAGCTACCTTAGGCAGCAAGTGCACACAGAGTGTCCCTCACTGCCTGCGTATTTCTTGATGTTAACTGCACAGCTTTGTCATTTGCCTTGGAATTGGTTTAATATGAGAAAAGCTTTTTTATTATTATTTTTTTTAAGGAGTCTAGACCATGCCCATAATGATCTAAAATCTCTCCCCTGTCTACCAATAGCAAGATCTCAATGTCTTGGTTTCTTATATTTTAGCAGCCTTGGTTTCAGCTTTTGATGCAGAAGGGTATGATTTTTAAACCAGTATGGACTTTGCCTGAATTTCCTCGGCAATGAGCGATTGCACCCATGGCTCCCGCGCGCTGAGCAGCTAGTGTCCTTTACTGAGCGCTGCCATGGTAGGGTTATGGGAAGTAAAAGCGGCATCAACATAATATGCTGGGTTTAACCAAAGAAAAGATGTTACTTGCCCTCTGGAAAGATGGTGCTGATCATGCAGCACTCCCAGGAAAACCTCTTAAGCTCCCAGGTTCCTGAGGAGATATGTGGTTATCCCTGGGAAAGCTTTGCTATTCAATGGATTTCTTGGCTGATTTGGGGTTTCAAAAATCGGGTTTCTTTCTGGATGTAGATGGCAGGCCTTGGACATGTCGTTCTCCAGCTTGGGATTTCACTCCTAGCTCAGTTTCTAGGGTGATGTGCAAAGGGCTCTGCCGGCTCTAGGCTGTTTTCTAACTCCACGTGTTTCTGTTGCTCGCCCAGGTCTGGTACATGGACAGCTACCACAACAACCGCTTTGTCCGTGAATATAAATCCATGGCAGATTTCATGAATACTGACAATTTTACCTCTCACCGTCTCCCTCACCCCTGGTCGGGCACCGGTCAAGTGGTCTACAATGGCTCTATCTATTTCAATAAATACCAAAGCCACATAATTATCAGGTTTGACTTGAAAACAGAACAGATTCTCAAGACTCGCAGCCTGGATTATGCTGGCTACAACAACATGTACCACTACGCCTGGGGTGGCCACTCGGACATTGACCTCATGGTGGACGAGAACGGGCTGTGGGCCGTCTACGCCACCAACCAGAACGCGGGCAACATCGTCATCAGCAAGTTGGACCCCAACACCCTGCAGAGCCTCCAGACCTGGAACACCAGCTACCCAAAACGCAGTGCCGGGGAGGCCTTCATCATCTGCGGCACGCTCTACGTCACCAATGGCTACTCGGGAGGTACCAAGGTGCACTATGCCTACCAGACCAACGCCTCCACCTATGAGTACATCGACATCCCCTTCCAAAACAAGTACTCGCATATTTCCATGTTGGACTACAACCCCAAGGATCGGGCCCTCTATGCCTGGAACAACGGGCACCAAATACTTTACAATGTTACCCTCTTCCACGTCATCAGGTCTGATGAGTTGTAGTCCATCCTTGTTTAGAAACTGATTTAGAAACAACAAAAAAGGAAAAAAGGGAGAAACAAATTGAATAAAAATACTAATATCAAGGAAACACTTTAAATAAGTAAATATATAAACAGCTGCCAAAATAATTTAAGACCAACATCATGGAGGGTTATTCAGCATAAACCTGACAGATCAGCATTACCTCTACATTTCTAGAAGTCTGGCCCTGCGTTATAGACTCACAAATAACCATGTACTTGCAGCTGGAACTGCACTTGAAGAACCACTTAAGTTTGGGGTTTTGTTTTGTTTCTGTTCCGATAGCAAACCTGTAGTACATACTCAAGAAGTAAGGCAATGACTGTTGAAAGTTTATCCTTGGGAGACTCGCTCTCTTCTGTGTGTGGGTTGCATGGACATTCCCCTGCCATCCCGGTCAGCTGTGATGGATGTGTGATTTGTACTTCTGAGCAGAAAAAGCTGACCCGTGAGGAGCTCTCGCTGTCCGAACAAGCCCTATCACAGGTTAGTTTTCTTCGCCTTCCATTGCAGCTACTGTCTCTCAACTGTGTTCTTGTCACTTAGATTAACTGTGCTGAGACCCGAAGTAGCTCATGGATCTGTGTCTTAGTAACTATTAAACACGATGGTTTAAGTATGTATTATGAACAAGTTGTTGTACCCATATTGTTTGAACTTATGTATTCAGCAAATATATTGTATAATGTATGTCTGTTATTTACCAGAGGTGGCAAAACTTTGTATGTCCAGTTTATGCAATGAATGTTGTAAATGCAATGATGTAGTTTGGATTAATAAATGATGGTTTTGTTTCTAAAAAAAAAAAAAAAAAATAATCAGTGTTCACCCTTATACACAGATAACGAATTTCATGTTGGTAATTACAGGAATATTCTCTTACTGTTATACTATCTACATAGCATTATGGTGGTTGGAAATTGCTTCTGTGGAAATTCTGTGGCATCAGATTCCCATGGGAAGCCCTGTTAATGGAAGTGTGAAGGTAATTAATTTTTTTTTTTTAAGAGGAAAACTTTGTACTATCCACAGTTATCTAAGGAACAATAAAAATATTAGGAGACTTCCCGGCTTTGCCTTTTGTCTTTGCTGTATGAATGACCAAGTGTAGGGCAGGGGTAACAGGAATTGTTGTGGGGTTTCTGGGGTCATCGTTAAGCAATGATCCTGACTTTCCTTACATCTTGAATCGAGTAGCTGCTGCCGGGAGCCGGAGGGGCTGGGGGCTGAGAGGATGGAGGGTTTGCCTCCCTGTTTGCATTTGGCAACAAAATCCTGCCCGTGCTCCTACGGCCGCTCTCCGCTGCGAGGGAAAGCGAAGGTGGCTGCAGCAGGGCTGTGCTCAGCCTGTCTCCATCCCGGGGCTGGCAGCGGGGTCGGCGGGTGACAGCGTTTGATATCAGTGGAAATTGTGTCATCTGTTGTGTTTGTTAGAGTTCGAGACGCGGTGCCTTGGACTGCTGGGTGCAATGGCATCATCTTCCTTCCTAGATGCTTAAGAGTGCTTCTCATCCTGAATTTGCTATGGTCTTAGGCGAGTAAAAATCTCCTTCCACTTAATACAGCTACCTCGTCATAATGAGCAACTGTTGCTGTTGGAGCCTGAGCACTCCACACAACCATTCCTCTTGCTTCTGCTAAAGCAGGGGCCTTGCGGTGTTGTGGGATGCTGCAGTACCACAGCACGCACCTTTACATGATCTAAGGGACTTTTCCAGCTGAACACTCCTAAAGGTCTTGATATTTTGTTGTGGAGTCTCCTTCTCTGGAGATTTTCAAGACGTGTCTGGATACATTCCTGTGTGACCTGACCTAGGTGAACCTCCTTTGGCAGGGGGATTGGACTAGATGATCTCTAGAGGTCCCTTCCAACCCCTGCCATTCTGGGATTTTGAAGCTTAAGACGCTGGGTGCTAACATGCTGTTCTCAACCACTTTTAATAAAACCTGCGCTTCTCTGCTCTCCCCTTGCGTGCTTCTACCAGATGCTCCCTGTGGCAGGACTCATTTTCCTGGGAATCCAACACCACCAGCAGCTTCATTCTGCTGCCACTGTCTGGTGGGAGATGCGGGGTCCCAGCTTTCCCCTTGGGTGGGAGATGTAGGTTTGTATTAATAAATGCTCTAACTACAAACAGTCCATTTCCCACTGAAGCTATCTTTAGTTTAT
>JAVSBS010022236.1:33257-47833 GCA_033124195.1 Coracias cyanogaster | reverse complement strand
AGAGCAGTATTCAGCAATTCCCACGTCCCAGCCAGCCCCAGGCAAAGGGCTAAGACCCATCCTGCCTTCAGTGCCCGCCCAAGGAGCCCGCTGAGCTGATCTCATGGGCAAGAGGGATGCCTGGTACCTGTGCAAGCTGCAAAGGACTCGCTCTGGTGCCATGAGACCATTGGTGCCTCCTTTCCAAGCAGAGAAGCAGGGGACCGTGTTCAGCAGCACCAGGCATGACGATTTTTCAGCCAAGCAGTACATGAACAGCTATACTCAGTGATGAGGTTCAGCCTTCAAATGGGGCAGACTGATGCATTAGGGCCCCTGGCAGGAGCTCGGATCACTGAGGTCAGGAAAATGAATATAAGCAACCGGTGACTGCTGCAAATTGCACATACGGATTTCAACCTCTCGGCCTTAACAGAAGGTCCCAGCTGGGCTCTTCAGCAGGACGAGAGGGGAAAGGAAAAAAAAAATGGTGTAATGTAAAATGGATTAAACCACAAGCAATGAACGATCTTCCACATGTAGATGTTTGAGCCGGCTACACAGGTTTGAGATACTGTCCTGTGTCAGCACTTGCTGAAGTGCTGGCTGTGTCCAGAATGGGGACAGCTCTCTGAAGACTTGTTTCTCTGCCACACACCATATTTCCAGGGCTCTGGACTGCCAGGTTTGGGGAGATCTCCAATATTTAGCAGTGGCTTTGCCTCCAAGAAGCTAAAAAAGGGGGCTAGAGACCCATGGTGTAATTGGCAGCAGGATTGATCTTCAATGCACAGGAGGAATCTGTTAAGCCAAAAAGCTGTAAGGCACCTGCAGTCTCTTCTATTTAATTAATGTATTTCTTCAGTGCAAACTCATTTAAGAGGAGCATGCTGTTTTTATAGATTTAGAGCTGGATCCAGCCACTGCTGCAATCAATTGGATGGACACCGATGCCTGCAACAGGGGCTGGGCTTTTGCAGCCCGATGGCTCTGCTCGCTGCACAGCTCCTCAAGTGTATTGGGGTGATTCTCCTGCACGGTGCTGCTGAAGTTTTGGATCGTGCCTGTTGTCAGCTGCACTACAGGCTGGATTGCTTCTCCGTGCCTATTATTGTCCCAGCAGCTGGGCTTTGCAGACCCTGTTTCCTACCTGCCTGTGTGCCACGGAGCTGTGCTCATCACCCTGAGCACCCATTGGGTCTTCTCAAAGACCTCTGTAGGTCTTCATGGAGGTTGTCCCAGCCAATCTGTCCAGTTTGGGGGAGATGTTTCAGGTAGACCAGAGCACGTGGGGGCAAGCTGGGCAGGCGCAATGCCGCGCCAAAGCCATGTGCCAAATTACCCAAAGTCAGCTTTGTCATTAGGCAAGATTTGAGGACGAAAGAACATGGTTTGCTTCAAAACATTGATCTGCAAAAATAAATTGAATTACAGGAAGGCAAAATAATGCTGTTTGCTTTAGGGCACAGCTACATTTAGGTTCTAATTTTCCTAGTGCAATTCGTTTAAGACAAGACTCAACAGCACAAAATGTCCTTGAACACAACAAAGACAGGGGAGCTTTTCTGTAACATGTACCCAAAGTTAATGAGATGAGAAAAGTGCTTTAAGGGGTGTACCTTTGTCCTATTTGCCCGTAGTGCAATATTCTAAAAATGGATGCCATATGGTCATACACTTAATGATATGTATTACTTTTCAAGTGGATGAGCCATTCAAAGACAAGTACGTCCCAGAGGATTGCTTTCTATAGCCTATGACTTAATTATTTGGTGCACGAGGCTTGCTGGTCCAAATTTAGTGATGGGAGTCAGCCAGTTACTTCAGAGAAGCATCTGATTGTACTTTTGTATGTGCATTTATGTGGTGTTAATATTTTACAAGGGATGAATTCACTTTGATGCAGATCCCAGGTTCAGCTCCCAGCCCCATCAGACAGGCCAAGTCCCAGCTCCATAGCTGACCAAGTAACTGGACAGATTTAATTTGGCATATCACGACATTGCTGTCCTTCATCCTTTGAGTCAGCTGAACCAATGTTGGTTCATACCTGCCTTGGTATGACTGGGGTATCTGATGGGGTTTGCTCTCATTCCTGCAGCTCACCAAGCCATGGTCCTTTTCTGTCCTTTGCTCTGAGACATGCCTCTTCCCCGGAGCTGTTGTGCCCACTCCAGAGGATATCTGCCCAGCTTTTGGGCACGTGTCCTGGTGTCACTGGGATAGAACCCTAGGCCAGCCATGGTCTTCAAGCCATTAGCAGTTTGGAGTCAGCCACGCCAGCTGACCTGAGTTGGCTCCAGGTGGACCGCATCCCAGAAATGTCATGCTCAGTATAAAGGGGGAAGTTTGCTGAGGGTGAGGGTCTTTCTGCTACTGCTCTTCCTTCTTCTTACCTCTCCTGGAGGAGCTTGCTCACCATTTTGCTCCCAGGGATGCTTTCCTGTTTACTGTGACTGCTCTACATTTGCTGGGGTGAGTATAACTTTACATACTTTATATTGGTATCAGTTCAGCTGTTGCACTAACTCTGTTTTCCTTTCAAGCCATGGGTCTCCTCTCCTTTTCCTAGTCACCATTCTTGGCTGGGGAGGAGTCATTGGGTGATAGAGCAACTGCTGTAGTTTAGCCCTGCAGAGAGCACAGGGGGGATGTGACCAGCTCTGAGCCTCCTGACAGCATGGCTGTGTGCCCGAGCAGCTCAGACCATGGGCAACGCAGCTCCCTGCACCTCATCACTGTGCTGTTCCTGTCGTTCTCCAGGCCATGGCTAGCAAGGTGTGTAACTGGTTTTGTGTGCAGGGCAGAGCTTGGGTTTGGGGGCTGACATAAGGAAAGGCAGCTCATCCTTCCCCTGCTGGTGGCCAAGCCCACGGGAGCAGCAGCGGGCTGTGAAACGCAGCTCGGAGCTGCGATAGCGCTTGCACAAACTGTCCTGTTGAATTACGTGAAGCTCGCTCAGCACCTGGCCTGAAACCCAGGCAGAAACAGTGACTGTTGCTTAGCATCATCACAACACCGAGAGCTAAAAATTTTCCTTTCTTCCTTTGCTGTTACTTCTCTGACCTTCATTAGTTCTGCAAGCACGGAATGCAGAGCCCATATGGAGACAGTTATCATAAAAAAATGAATCCTGGCCCCTTAATTAGCTCCTCATTATCTGAGAGCTCCATATTGAAGCATTAAGATGTTGTGAAGCAATTTGTTGAGTTTCCAATTAAAACTTTTTAGAATTGTTGAGCCTTTTAATACTTTGTGTTTACAAATTGCCTTGGACCTACACCAATACACACATTTCCTTCACTGGGGAAATATAGCTGAGGAACTGATAGTTATTAATATGAAATCCTTGGTTTTAATAAAGCCATAAACCATGTCAATGAAGCTGCTCTTTTTATACCTGACACAATGGAGATGACTGTCTCTGAATGAGTGCAGAAGAGTAAGAATCATTAAGAGGGCAATTATAGGCTGATTTCCTAATAACTCCACTTTTACAGCACTGTGAAAATGAACGTACACATCCCTCTTTATATTAATTTACCCTGGATATATTCCTACCTGGTGACAGTAGGCGCTGAGACCCTCAGTGCTGGCAGGGGTGCAAAAGGAGTTAGCAAGAATCAGCTCCTCCCAACACTGCAGGATCAGGCCATCGTGAATAAATAAAAGCCAGATGGGCATGGATTATATTCACTGTGTTGCGCAAGCTGTTAGCTGGAGGAGTGCAGCTACCGGATATGAACACGGAAGAAAAATAGGTCTGTCCTACAAAGCATGGAGCTGCACAGACTTTGCCTGGGTTCCTCAGGTCTATGGCTTGATCTGCTGTGGTGGCCAAAAATACAGGGAGGTGAGTGGCCAACTGACAAGCCCAGGATTGAGCTCTTCCTAAAATCTACAGAGCCAATGTGAAGTGAGGGGAGCATCCATGGTTCTGCTGACCTGGAGAGGGATTAAATGATTTGCTTAAAACCTCTTAAAAATGGTTCCCAAGCTGTTTGGAAGGGATGGCCATCTTCACATCGCCTACACTGAGTATAAAGGTGGGGTGCAGTTTGTCTGCAGCAGAACAGGCACCAGCCCACGGAGCTTTAGCTAACCATGAAGAGCTGCTTCCTCCCGCTAAATAGTCCCCAGGTCCACCAGGCTGAATAAGTTCACGGCCATTAAGAGTCTGTTGTATAATCATCATAGGAGGACACACTTCACCAAGGGCAGCGGCTTTGGTGTGCGGCAGAGCTGTGAGCAGGGATCTGTCAAGCCGTAACAAACAGCACCGTGCCAAAGCGACATGCGCTGGGCTTTTGTTCTCAGCTTCTGCCGAGGACTTGTGATAATATGGTACTTATGTTCTTTGGGATGTTGTAAAGCCATGAGCTGATCTGTATTGAACATGTCATTTGTGTTCCCACGCTGTTTTTTAAGTAAATCTGTCAAATAAAACCAAAAAAAGAATGAAAAGAGGAATGCAAAGGAGTAATTACATAAGGAATTGGCTGCGCAGGCAGCCGTGGCTACTCCAGGAGCTCGTGGCTTCATAGCTTTGCTGTCCTCCAAGAGGAGGTAGGAATGACCCTGAGAAAGGGCTTTGGTATGGAACGGAGAGCAGCATCCCAGACCATGGGCTGATACCCAGATGGGCTCTGGGCCATCTCCAGCTGCTGTGTAACTGTGTTTGTCCATAGAATTCTGCTTCCCTCCTCATCCTCAGCACCCTCCAAGCTTTGAGGCTGCTTTGCAGTGAATCATCTCGTCCTCAACAGACAAGGGCTGAGCTCTTTCTCCTCTGGCTTTTTGCTTGGGACTGTGAAGACCTCATGACTTTCAGCATGATTTTTTTTTCATGCCCTTCTGTGCATACTTTCCCATTTTTGCACTTTCTAAGCGCCTGGCTCACTAAAAAGAAAAAGGTGTCTACAGGCAGCTCAGCACCTGCAGTGGCAACATGGGTCCTTCCTCAAACACGCATAGCGAGTCCCAACAACGCAGGCAAGGGACCTTGGGGAAAGAAAACATAAATCTGCCATCTGTGGCGATTTAGTATTTACCAGTCATATTGCACTAGGGCACTGTCACTTTGAATGAATGTTAAAGCATTTCCTCACTGCTGCCTGAGCAGTCTCCTCTTCCCATCAAATTGGCCATGGCATGCCATAATAAAATAGACATACTGTGGCTGTGAAGGGTCACTCAGAGGGGCTGACCTTAACGCAGGGAGGTCCCCTTTGGAAGGAGGCATTAAATTCAAATTTTATTGCAATTCTACAATGTGAAGCTGCTGTGCTGGGATTTTAAATAGGTGGCTGAGGAGGAATTTGCTGGTGATCCTGGCTGTGAGCACCGGGCAGTCAGCTGTGCTCAGCTGCAGGAGCAGGGTCCAGGGAAAATACACTGGTGGCGCTTGGCCCTGCTTTCCATGACTAGCAGAATGGACAAGCACAAGCATGGGATCACCTGGGACCGGCTTTCTGGAGCGCCGTGGTGAGAGGGACCATCCGTAGGACATGCAGTGGCTGTGGGAGCTGGGCTTCTGACAGCACTTTGAGCAAGGAGACTTGGGTGAGTCCTGCAATCTAGGAGGAGTTTGCCTGAAGAACAGGTGTTGCGTTAGGCCCGCTGTCTTTGAGCACAAATATTTGTCCTCTTGAGAAAGATTTCCCCCTGCAAACACCGCTCGAGAGCTGGCAGCCTTCAGCTGCGAACACCCAGGTTGCACGGTGTGTTGAAGAGCTCCAACGGGAGCTAAGAAATGTTTCCAAATTTCTGCATTTCTTCTTTCTTACCATTTCCTCTGAAACAAAATGAAGAATCCACCCAAATCACTGATGCAGCAGTGGCCAGAGGTGTTTGGGTACTTGTGAATGGAGCAAACCAGGGCTGTGATCCTCTGCTACAGCAGGTGACTGACAGCAGTGATGATGATGATGATGATGATACCAAGGCAGGTTTGAGCATCTCTCTCTTCGCTGGGTAAAGGGCTGGGCACAGATTTTAGGTTCCAAACCCTGTTTATCCTTGAGAAGGAAACCATCTTTTGGAAACGCAGGACGTCCTGCAGAAGGAGATCCTGAATTGCTACCGAGCATCCCAAAGTACCTAACGCGTGACCGACACACACGCTGCTGGAGTGCAGGTGCTTGGAGCAGAGCCGCTGCCGCGGGAAGGCAGAGGAGGGTAAGCTGCTCTAAACGAATGGGGCCCTGCGCCCAGATTTTAGCCATTACACTTTCTTTCAAAAACCCAATAAAACCGGCGTTTTGTGCTGGAAAAATCGTCAGACTTCTAATTACCAGCCATCGTTACTGTGTTATCATAATGTGAGTGAATAGAAGCTCTGCGGCTGCCAGATGTTCACGCTCCTGCTCATTACAGCAGCAGTGAGTGCGGCGATGCCCATCCCTGGCTGAGCGCCAGGGTGAGGAACCCCAGCCCTGCCACCCCAGGCACGCACAAATCTGGGATAAAGAGCTGTAAAATGTTCCAACCTTTGGCATAAAAATAGCCTTGGCCGTTAAACCAGATGGGATAAAACCCGTGGAAGGGCAATCAACCCTCATGCACCAGTGCATGTGACAGTTATCAGCGAAGGGTCGGGAAGAAATTTGTCCTGGGGGTGATGGTCTCTAATGGACTGTGCCAGGAGTGGTAATGCTTGCTGCTGCTGGGAACAGCCCACCAGCCCAGTCCACCCTGCTGCTAGAACATGTTTTGCATTTTAAATATTAAATACAGTATTAATATTGTAATTCCCACCCGTTCATTCCATATTTTAAGTGCTCTGTTATAACAAACACCTGCCTTGACCCTCACAGGTGTCCTCAGGCACTGCACAAACTGCCAGGGCTCTGCCTGCTCATCACAGGAACCCTGACAGCCTGTGGCTTTGGCTGGCTTTGGTTTCAGCCCAGTTGTAGCTGCAACTCCATGATGGCACAGAACTGTTGGCAGCTAAGGAATTCCCTGGAAGGGAATGGAGGTGCCAGGTAGGGATACCCCACGGGATCATGCAGCCAGGCCACTGGTGCCTGGGGAGCACACCCAAGGGTGTTCTTTAGCAAGGAACAAGAGCTGCATTTAAGTAGAGAGGAGAAAAAACCACAAAAATTGGGGAACTTGGATCACTTTATCCCATAGCAACAAGCCCGTTCAACAGGAGGAGCGTGTTCACAGCAGAGGCCTAAAAAAGGAGCTGTTAAAATAAACATTGGCGTATCTCACACCTCCCTCTTCCCTGAAGGATGCTCTCTGGAACCACATGTGGACAAACTAGGGAAGGGAAGAGGAAGAAAATAGTGATGAAGGGGAAGATTAGAGGTGCTCTAATTAAGTGCTGAAATTAATCCTCTGTTGTCTTTCACTATCTAATATGTTTCATCATTATGGCTTCTCTGTTGTTCGCTGATGAATCCAGTGATCTCTTTCTAGAGCATCTGGTCATGTTATTCCCTCGCTTAATGATAGCCTAAAAAATCCAAGCGCTTTCTGTGGAATTTTTGCCCTACATATCAAACTCTGTCTTGTAGGCAGGTAATGGAGATGCCCCGTAACCTGAGGCTCACAGCCCACAGTGATGCTCAACCCCATCGAGGCTTCTCACAGTGTGGAGGAATGTGCGTGGTCCAGAGCAAGGAGGAGATGCTGCAGTTGGAAGAGAAAATTCTGGGCCTGAGAAACACCAGAGGTATAATAGCAACATGCTTATAAATATAGGAATTTATCGCTGAACAGCTAAAAGGCCTCTCTGCAAGCACCTTTCGAGCTTTAAGGTGGATAACTGGTTCCAGGGGGGTTTTCCTGCTTCTTGTGTGTCACCTTGCTACGTGGAGGGAGAAAAAAAATCCCATTTTTCTTCTGCAAACTGGAATAAGATCCTCGGAGCTTTTAGAAGCCTGAGCTGCCTCGCTCAGGACCTCCTGGGTTGGATGCTGTGAGCAGCAGAGCCACAGAGGTCTCTTCTGTGGCTGAGCAATGTCCCTTCACTCTGGGCACGCAGCCCCGAGCAGGCAGAGCTGGGAGGGTGCACGTGCCATTCAGAAATCCCCGAATTTCCTATGTACATGCAGATAGCATCACATGTTGCCATCACATTGACTTCAGTGACACCACGGACCCAAGCAGCCACGTATCTGTGCGTTGGTCTTCAAAGAAAGGCCAGGGCAGGGTTATTTTGGAGCACCACACTTGCATTTGCTACTCTTTCTCTTTCCCCTCCTTTTGTTTTTATCTTTGCATCAGAGCAGACCAAAACGCCAATGTGTCACCATCACTGCAGAGCAACTGAGAATGTGACATGATTAGAGATCAGGGCAATAATGAGACAGTTTATCTTCCCTACAACTACAGCATGGGTTGAACCACTGGGAAATAAAAAAAGCTTCAATAAATCATATTGTCTCTGCTGCAGAAGTAATAACACCAGCAACCCCAGGTACAGGGAGAAGTTTGCTCTGATGCCTGCTCCCAAAGCATCGTGTGAGCCAGGCAAGTTCCTTCTAAATCCTCCTGACCACCTCCGGGCATGGCCAGAGCTGCTCCGTGGCTGGGGATGCAGGGCCATGAGCCATGCCAAGGCCTGGGATGCCCTATTCCTATTGGATTCACTCCTGTGCTGGAGTGTGGACTGTTATTTCAGGAGCTTTTGCCCTGGGGAGCCGTTTCTTTCTTTGTAGTGCAGTTGTTGGCTTGATGAAGGCTGGTTTGCAAGGCAGTGTGTGCAATGCAAGCTTAGCCAGGCTTTTCTTCTTTGCTTTTCCTTGCTAAATCACAGCTTCTCACTAAAACACAGATGCAAAGAGGCTTCCTCCAAGCCCTAAACCCAGCTGCATTTGGAGGAGCAAAGTCTGGCAGCAAGATGGGCTCAACAAGGAGATGGCAGCAGACTACAGCTCCCATGAAGCGCTGGGCAATGCAGGCACCTGCCAGCTGGGCTGGGGGAGCAGGGTGGCTTGTCACTTCTATCCTCAGGCAGGACACCGTGTCCCACCAGGCAATGCAGAAGGATGGCACAGCTCTAATAGACCTGTCTCTGCAGGACAGACCTCCAGCAGAATGCTGCAGGTTGGACACCCCATCTTCTCTTGCATAATCCCTGGGCTGAAGAAAAGCGACTCATGACGACTTCCCACTCACATGTCCAACCCCCTGCAAGTGGCTTCTTGCCCTGGTGGAACAGAATATTGTGAGACTGCCATAAATAGGTAGCAATCAAATAATGCTGCAACCCACTCCCATCTGCTAGCAAAAAATCCTGCCTGAGTGAAAGCAAGAGAGAGCTGGGGAGAATTGCTGCGTCCTGCACCATACCCTGGGCATCAGCACCTGCTTCATGCTTTGCAACCGTTGTGCTGTCGGCACAGGAACTGGGTGGGCAGCATCTCTCCTGAGCCAGGAGGAACTGCTGGTTGCAAAGGAACGTGCTGGAATGCAGATATCTGGCTGACAGAGTCACGCGTTGTCTTTATAATGTGATATTGGCAGTGTTATATGAACACATTGATGAAAAATGAAGCCAGGTACTGGGGGAAATGTGTAAAACTTTGTAACTCAGACTTACATCACTTTGAACATGACTGTGTGGGCTCAGCTTAGAAGACAGCAAGAGACCAGTTCTTCTGCTGGAAAAAAAAATCAGTTCGGCAAAAACCAGCATAGAAGCCAGGGTCCTTTGCAGCAGCCGCACCCACGTGTGCTGGGCGATGGGCCACCCTTGGGGTCCTGCCTGGGGGAGATGGCATCCACCCACAATCATGAAACAGCTCAACACCTCTCAATGTCCCCTGGCTCCATCTCACCCAGGTCCTTAGTTTGGCTTTGCAGGCTGTGACCTGCCCAGCTGGGCTGGCTTGGGTTGAGCAGGTTGTCGATACCACCCATCCCACCCCACCTCTGTGGTTGCAGGTGCTTATCTCAGTTTGCTAATGGGATATTGGATAGAAGACTTCAGCTCTGCAAAGAGCAGATTCTCTTAGGACGTGCTGTAAGGTGAGTGATCGCTTGATATCTGTGGGGCTTGGGAGCTGGGGTGACGTGGGGCTGGGGGAAACAGCTCTCTTCTGGAATAACCAGCAAAGGCAGAAAAAAAAAACCCAAAAAAGATTAATCACAGAAAGCCTTTTCGTCTCCTTGCTGGCTCTTCTGCCTGACAAGTTGTAGCAACACAAGCTCCAATTGATCTAAGGTGAGTCCGTTAGATGAGAGGGGAGGGAGAGGAAGGACCCGCTCCACTCACACCCCCACCCTCTGCCCAAGAGCAAGCTCATCATCCTCAGGAACACATCAGGGCTTGGATTCCTTCAGCCTGAGATGCTATCAACAGCGTGGGGATGCCCTTGCTTGTAGTTCCTGGTGGCAATGCTGTCAAAGAGGTGTTGGGAAAACATAGCACTGGAGTTTTTGGAGCAGGGTCCTGGGATTGGGGTGAGCACAGCCCCCTCCTTTCCCTGATGTGACTTTTCAAAGAGATGGGGCTGCCGAGAGCTGTTCCTGAGCAGAGACCTTGCACATGTATGGAGAGTGCTGATTCATCTCACTGCCACTTGAGACAAAAGAACATCTAATTAAGTCACCAGTATATAAATAAACATACAAGGTATAAACTCAGGAGCACAGAATAGCACCGGAAAAATCTCAGAAATGTGCAATATGCTTTTCTTCCTCTCCAGCAGGTCCAGAGCTCACCTCTGGGACTGCCTCTTCGTTTAGAAAATACTAAAGAATAGGTTATTTATTTTATTCTGTTGTGGTATTGGATTTTACATTAAGATTAGGTAATTTTCTCTTTCCCTGCAGTTCAGCTACGCTTTCGGTGCACCAAATCTTTGATAACCTCCACATCTAACTCAGAGCAGGGCTCAGTTTCCAGCTCGATCAAAGGGTACGTGGGGTCTGCACAGGGTCTGCATCCCTTTTTTGGAAGAAAGTGAAAAACAACAGCGAGTCCAACAAAAACAGTAAACAACTAATGGCCAGTGCTGCTTTAATTGCCAGCACCCTCCAGTACTAATGGCAAAGCTGACATGCCCACACAGCACTAGTCTCTATGTTTTAATTAAACCTCATTAAGTGGACTTTGCATTTTCTTCAGAAAGTGGCCACATCCTGGATTAGTCCTGCAGCAGGAGTGAGGAGCCTGCTAATGAGCCCAGACTGGGGCTTGGGACCTATTTGGCTTTTCTTCTAAAATGCCGCAGCTTTGGGAGGGGGCTGAAGGGGCTCCCCCTGCACAGAGAATCATCAAACGATTTGGGTTAGAAGGGACCTTTCCAGGTCATCTGGTGCAACCTCCCTGTAAGGAGCAGGGACATCTGCAACTAGAGCAGGTTGCTCAGAGCCCCGGCCAACCTCACCTGGGATGGTTCCAGGGATGGGGCATCTTGGTCCTTGCAGTATTCTGTTCATACAGGGTGAGCTTCCTTTCATGGCTTGTAGGAGAAAGCAGCTTCTGGTTTGGTGGTGCTGGAGCTGCATTGGTGCAAAGGTTTCACAAGGACATCAAATGAGATGCCTTGTTCTCTTCACTCCATCTTCTGACTATCCACTCATCAGGTGTGGTTTGGCCCTTTAAAGTTGTCAACGGCTCTGCGTCTGGTTCACCCTCATAATGTTACGGGCTTTTGGTTTTTTCGGTTGGTTTGTTTTGTCTTTTAGAATATCATTAAGTGCCGTTATTGGATCCCATTTTATGAGGACATACCATGGATCATCCCCAAGATGTTCCCTCTAACAGACCTTGGCAGAGAGCGCTGTCTGTCAAATTCGTATACAGTTTTGTAAAGAATATTGATAAACGTGCAAGTGGAGCTTTCTGGGGGCAAGGGGATGGCAGAGTCGAATAAACAGAGGAAAAATCACCACGGCAAGGAGTGAAAGAGGTAGAATTTGAAGAATTGATGGTTATTCCGTGCGAATGAAGTATCATAAGCTTCGCCATGTGCAAACAACTCATATTAAAAACGAAAGAATGTTGATTCTGTCATTCTGTTCGTGGAAGAACTTTGCAACCAGAAAATATAATATTTGGGGGGACTAATCAAATGATTTTCTAAGGAAACCATCCCAAATATCTAGATGGTTTATGTCACTGAATAGCAACAGTGAAATAGTGCTAGAAATGCCTCCATCAGCTTTGCAAAGGGTGGTTTATGTCTCGCTGTACAAAGAGAAAGGCTCTAGAAGAAGAGATGCAACATCCAACCTACAGATGTTGGACTCGGGAAGAGGTCACTGCGTGGTGTTCACACCAGCTGGCTGTCCTCTTATCTCAGAAAAAAATATTTATGTTTTAATTCCTGGAATATGACAAATTTATTCATGTGGAAAGTGCGGTTGCCTCTTCCACTTGGTTTTGTTTTGTTGTTTTTTTTCCCCATTAATTCATAAAAACTAACTCAAAGACAGTATTCTTTGTAGAGCTGTTGTGATACCCATGTAATGAGGTTTACAGAATTGATGTGACGTGGTAGCTGAAGCGCATTCATTTTACCTTGGGTAGGAGCGTGTGTTGATTTTTTTTTTTTGCATGAAAACATTGTAATTTCAAATGTTATTTTTCCAACCCACAAATCCATGTGGCGCTTCTCACCATCCGGTGAGAGCGTGTGGTCTGACCTCCGGAACACTTGCATGGTGTTTGATGTCTCTATGGCATGGTATGGATTCATCCACCGGGAATCTTCCTGCCGTATTTCGCAGCGCAGCTTGCACAGCAGAATTACACACAGAAAAAGGTGTTTCTGCATGGAAAGGCTCATTTGTTTGCTGTGTCATATGCGAATAATTTCTCAGTCAAGGGGCGAGGCTAACGGCGTGAAGCCTGTGAGACCTTGTGCATCACAATTATTCTAAGGAGCTCAATAAAAAGGACGTTTACTGCACATATGCTTAAGTTCTGGCGTACTGTTTGTCTTCAAAGAAAGGGTATTCTCAGCAAAAGGGATATCTTCAGAAATCAGGATTCGGGCAGATAGATAAAGGAATAATAATTTGCGCATTTCTAAAACCAGTTTTTAATAATTATCAGCAGTACTTAGAAGATGAGGAAATGTCATTTCTGATTTTACAAATTCTGGTGAAAAAAGCCTGGCGCGGCTAGCGATGAGATCTTCCATGCGGAAAGAAAAGCTAAACCCAAGGAAGTTCTGCAGCATTCGAGTACTCTGGTCATTTACAACGCCAATATTATGTGAGGTACTTCTGGAATCAGTGCGGCGTGCTGCAAAATAATTAATCTCTTATGTTAAATTACCTTCCAGAGGACGTTTCCGACAGAAGCAAGTCAAAATCAGAGCTTACTGAAGTTCTTGACCTGACCCTTTGCTCTTGAGGCTGACTGGCATTTCAAACATGAGCTGCAGGAGCGGGTTCCCTGTAAAAAGCCGTAGAAGGTTTTTAATGTCAAGCACCAATTGGTCAGGGCCATAGTAGAGGGTTATTTTCATAAGAAATGCTGAAGTGGGGTAGCAACACTTGCGTGTGTTAGACTTGCAGAGCCCTTCTGAAGGCAAAAAATGCTTGTGAAGCATCACTCAAGCATCACAGCATTTCTACAAGACCTAGGAGAAATTAATTGCGTCCTATTTCTTCATTCTAAAGTTCTGATGCCTCCATGAGAACACCCAGCAGAGCATGGTGGGGGAAAGGTGAAGGTTCCTCTTGGTGCCCGGTTCAGCTTCTTTTAGAGCTAAAAGGAAACATGTTACATACAATGAGAAGAAAATCGGGGAGTTCAGTGTGTCCAATAATCAATTTTCTGGCAGACTTTGCACATCTATAGAAACTGTAAATAGCTTTTTGGTCTTTAACTTCTCTGTAGTTTGCTTCCTGAGCTGCCGTAGGGCCCAAAATCATTAGACTGTTTTCCCAAGGACTTAGTCTCTAAGAACGGAGAAACTAATACGGAGGAACCAACACAAATCTAAAACTGATTTGTTAAAAGCTTCAATATTATTAATACAGTACAGCTTTTAGAACAAATCCCGCCAATGCTGTGTGTGCACCTCCCAGGGATCTCGGTGTGAGAGATGTCCTTGATGCAAGACACAAAGCTTGAACCCGAGGCTATTGCAGAAAAGCCCAGAATTCGATTTTTATTGCAAACGAAGAGATACCGATTAATAAATTGGATGTGGATTTACACTTGGTTCAGCTGTGAATCGTCTTTGTTTGTTTTTACACAGAACCAGGATCATTAATTAATAACTTGTGGTATAATTAATTAATTATTTGCTGAGTCTGCCAGCTCTGCTTTTCTGGCTTCCTTCATCCTACAGGGCCTTGGCATAGAGTGCTCAGAACTGGTTTAGACCTTGGTTTGAATAATTGCTGAATGAAGCAGTGTCCTGAGTGTGAGCCTTTGGCTTTGGTTTGGTTTTTACTGCTTTGTATTAAAAGATGAACGTAATGTTGATTCCAGTATCGTGTGTACATGAGAGCCTAGTGTTATTGTAGAATTTAAATTATTTTGGATGTTATCTAGGTGTCTAGAGCACAAGTCCTTTGAGGGAACTGGGGCTATTTAACCTGCAGAAAGAGAGGCTCAGGGGAGACCTTCCCACTGTCCACAACTCCGTGAAAGGAGGTTGGAGCCAGGTGGGGTC
>JAVSBS010022236.1:0-33157 GCA_033124195.1 Coracias cyanogaster | reverse complement strand
GCCCCATCCCTGGCACCATTGCAGGTGAGGTTGGCCGGGGCTCGGAGCAACCTGCTCCAGTTGCAGATGTCCCTGCTCCCTGCAGGGGGGCTGGACGAGATGAGCTTTAAAGGTCCCTTCCAACCCAAACCAGTCTATGATTTTATCTGTGTTTTGTACATGAGAAACAGCAAGAATTAACCTTTTCTTCCTCTCTCAGCCTTGAAATGAATCTTCCAAATAGTTTTAATGGAGTTTTTTGATACTATTTTTCCTAATGTTCTTGAAGTATCTTCTTGTTTCATTTTGATCAATCTCAGTCTGTTTATTAGAGTCCACCTCCTCTTGCACCATTGCCCACCACAGGCTCTATATATGGTTGCTTTCTGACCATCAGAAGTAGTCAGTGGCTATCGTGGTATAAATTGACTGTGACACCATCTGGCATAAGGAAATAGTGGTAATTTGTATCTATTCCTGTAAATCCCTCTGAAGAGGATGAACAGCTCTGTCTGTAATAGATGGGCTTTAATACCATGTCTTCAAAAGTTATATGGGAATTGACTTTCTATAAAATATGATCAGGTCAATGGAGGGACAGATGTATACAATATTAATAATATTTATAGGGTCAGAAGACGGAAAGGAAGCATGGAATCCCCAAACGTGAATGCAAGATAGCTAAAAGTCAGTGGGAAAGCGGTTTAAGGAAGTTGCTGGCAGAAGGGTAACTAAGAGTACATTGTGCAAATCTCATGAATCGTGTTCTTGAAAGACTGAAGAGTAAGGAAATGGCTTTATATTTTAAAGAGGACAACTGCAAAGTTTCTCTTTGTGAATATGTTTATTATTAATTCAACAGCATGTTAAATTTGGGCTGTCTGTTATCTTTGAAGATAAGATTTGTTTTGTTCTCTTTTAACTGGGTATTATTACACTAATATAACAGCGAAAATGATAGGAGCAATATAATAGCAAAGGGAAGCTTCGTAGGGTAGTATTACTATCATATTTTCTTCATTATAAGATTTTTTTTTTTATTTGATAAGCAAGCCATTCCTTCTGACAAGGATTTTTATACAAAATTAATGAGCTGATAGTCCTTTTCCTAAACTTTATAGGAAGTGTTCTTCTTTAAGGGAGTAGATGTCTACACTTCTCCATCTCCTAGATTTTAAAAATCTATTGTTATGTACCTTCTTTCAACTCAAGTAGGAAGAATTGGAGATTTTAAAACCCCTTTGGTTGCTTCTCCCCAGCCGAAAGAATGAGCAGCCCAAAACAAAAGCACAGAGGTAAAATTGACCAAAGTCAACCTGGTTAGTGCAGGCTGCCTCTGTTTTTGGCTTGAGTTGTTAATTTTTTAATTGAAGCATTATCATACTGATTTTTTTCTGGGAATGTGGGAAGTACAGTGGAAGTCTGCAGAGTAGAATGGAGGAAAAAGGAACAGAACACTTTCAGTAACCAGGTATTAAAATATTTAATTGCTGTAGCAGTTGTCACAATGATCACATGATTAACACTCCAGCAGCTTGATTTAAACCTTTCCCAGTCATTTAATCCTCTGTTTGAAAGAGAAGAGTTTGAAACCGCTTGCCTGGAATCCACTTGGATATTTTTCCATCCCTGTCGTCTTCTGTGTAAACTATGGCAGGCACCTTTGTAAGCAGGTTTACTAGTAGTCTAAGAATTTTTTTAACTCTCCCATGGTATGTTTAACCTCCTAAGAGATGAACATTAAAATACATAGAAGAGAGAAAAAAGTTCCTATGAGGCAGCCAATATTCTTCACAAATTTACTGAGCAAGCTAACTTTTCAAGAGACCTTTCCATCTTGTACTTGCCACTAAAAGCTGAGGTCAACTGACAAGCCTATTTGCCAATCACAGTAAGAGTTTTGGAGCCAACTTAGCGCGTACTTTAAATGGAGTTAGAGGAGCTGTCAGACCCAGTTTAATATTATCACTTCTTTCTTTTTTCCCCTCTTCAAGATACCTTTCCTTGGGGCTGGAATTAAAATTCATGAAAGAAGAGTTTCTGATAATCTTCGGCCTTTCCATGACCGTATGGAGGAATGTTTCAAGCACTTAAAAGTTAAAGTGGAAAAACAATATGGAGCCAGAGAATTGGTATTCCTCTCTCTTTAACCTCTCCTGCACTTTTCTTTACTTAATACACAGCTTGTTCTTCTAAACAAAAATGCACACTAACCTTTTGTTGCTTCTGGGTTTTCTTGTGACCTGAAGGTACTAAGACCTGAGTTTTATAGTTAGAGTTGATTCAATTCTCTGACATATCTAATATTCCTCATTCTAGAAGATTTGGATTATTCTATTATGTCTATTAAAATTGCAATTCTTTTCTGCCTTACTAAGGAAGTAAAAGCAAATTCTCGTGTTTCTCCTCTTTGTAATTTTTCTAAAGTGGTTTAGGGCTTTGATCTCCAATTGATGTCTCGCTGTGCTAGACACTTCCAGCTGTGCTGTGAAGTAAAAGCTATCATGTGTATAATACTATAAATGCTAGTTGAGACCAAACTGAAATATATGGCAATTGAGGGATAACTTCTAAAACACAAACTCTCCAGACAATTCTTGAATAAAATAGTCTATCTGAGCTTGTGCAGGCTGGCAAGAATGATGTTGCCTGGTTTTTGTGATTAAACACTAGTTGCTTTGGAAATCATTTTATGTTGTTGCTTTCAGTGTTGCTAATTTTATAAAAGGATTTGTTTCTTCTGCTATAGGGGAAAAAGTAGCAAGTTTTTAACCATAAATTTTGGATATTGTGCTGTGTTGCACACCTGTATGATGAAAATTCTCTATTTCAGTATGCTTTTCTTATCTTCAGTCCCATGCCACCATCCTTGCAATAATAAAGAGGCTGTAACCCACAGTTAGTAATCTTGCCTAACACTTGAACCCTTCAGCACTCTTCCAGATCAGTGCTTTAAAAAAAGCAAGCATTTAAAAGTTTGCAAGAGCAGCGTATGTACTTTGTGCAAGGCACTACTGCTGTTTTACCATGACTGACTGTCTCTCGGGCTGGCCTGAGCTTTTTTATTAAAAGAAAAAAGAAGTTATGCAGCTATTGTGCCCTTATCACAAGATTCTGGCCATTCAGAGGATGAGCAGCAGGTAAACTCATTGCATGTAAACTCAGCAGAAAATCTGAAAATAATTCTTGAAAATGCAAATGTTTCCAAGTCTTCTGCTAGACATCAGAGTCTTCATGAGAAATGGCATCAGAAGCAAAGTATTTGGGAATTTGGCATATGAAATTGTGCATAAATTTTCAATATTTCCTGAACAATCAGAACAAACCCCAGTGCTTTAATACGAAATTTTTTTTTTCAAAGTTGTTCACATGTTTATAGGATAGAAACTGAAGTAGGCTGGAAAAGTAGTTTATGCACGCAATGGGCAACTCTAAAACCTGCCTTGTATCACACGACTGTCACAAGCTAACTCGGAGGAGGCATGCTCATCCCGGGAAATACTTGAACAGAACGAGAGAGAAGAGCTAATTGCACTCTACAATTCTAGAGGGGGTGTTTCCTGGTTCCTGTAATCGACTGGGACGTTGGAGGGAGGTGCTGAGCCTCAGATTACATTTGGGGGAGTGGTCTGGGACCCCAGTGGGTGGACTGCATCCCTTGGTGGGCGGACCCTGGACATCTAGGGGGCGGATCGCGACAGGAGCGTTAGTGCATGGAACTGCTAACAACAAAGATTTGCTCAGAGAAAGTGTCTATATATATATTCCAGTCTCATTCTTGTATCTATTTTTTTATTCTGTCTGACAGTGTGCATTGCATTATTAAGCAATTTAACTTCTCATTTTCATTTGTAGATTTGAAGAAGACACTTGCTGTCCTGTTGGATAATATCTTGCAGCGCATTGGGAAGCTGGAGTCCAAGGTGGAAAATCTTGTGCTTAATGGAACAGGAGCAAACTCTACCAACAATACTACCACTTCTGCTCCCAGCTTAGGAGCAGTTGAAAAGCTTAATGTAGCAGGTGGGTATGGCAATTCTTTAAAATATTTGTGGTCTGTTTAATCTGTATTTTTCACTCTTGGCCATTACATTATTTTTCAGTGTTAGGTATTTGGAATGTCTTAGGAAACAAAATTCAACGTTTAGTCTTTGTCAGTGGGAATCTGAAGTCCAGTGGTTCACAGTAAATGTTTCATACTTCAAATAGTTGCAATTTAGAATGATTAAACAGAAGTTCTCTCTAAGCCTAATTACTTGGGTTGGTATGAATCTGCTCAGCATTTGTACTGTATGCACTTCATTGGTTATTAACTGAAGGAAAACATTTATTATTCTTGTTACTAGTTATGATTTTAAAATGTCCTTCCCTGCTCTGCTTAATAGCTCTTATGATTTGACACACAGAGATGACCTACTTGGTACCTTCCACTTAAATAAATGTATGTTTTTAAACATCATTTGAAGTCATTAATTTTGTCTTCAGTGAATGGACTGTTTGCTACCGTTACAACTTCTCAAAGCATTTGAGTCATCCTGTGGTGTTGGAATGCCTTGCTGGCTGCTTCACCTGAACATCTCAGTTCCTTTAGTGTTCCTAGCCATGAATGTGGTTGGTACACTGAGTAACGCTTGTTGTTTATACTGCCTCATCTATTGCCCTGCATTTTGCTCTGCCACCAAGTCTACACAAATACGGGCAGTCCTGACCCATAGGAGGGTCCGAGTCTGCCCTGCTAATGACCTTTGCAGTCCCAAAAAGGGAGCAGAGTGGGAGAGTTAGGGCAACTTGGTAAACAGATTGATAGCCATGCTTCTAAGTCCTGCCTGTGCTGGGGTTTCCTGTGAAAATACATACTTCTGTTGAGAGGGTGTTACCCTCTTAAATTTGTGTCCTGGTTCAGCCAGGACAGGGTTAATTTTCAGCAGCAGTGATGTCATGCCCCCAGTGCCTGTTCCGTGCCCTGCCACGGGTCCATCAGGTCCGCTCCGCCTTGTCTGTGCACTTGGTATCATTTGTTTTGTACCTTGTTTTGCTCACTGCTGTTGTTGTTGTTCTGATTGTTTCTTGTGTGTTATCACATTAAATTATCCTTATTCTCAACCTGCAAAGGCATTTTCAATCCCTTTTGCCGTTTCTCCTGTCTAGGGGGTGGGGGGAAGCGGCCGCATGGTTCAAGTCGTGGCAGGGTTTAAACCACCACAATTCACCAAAACAGAGAAGCAAATGCTACCTTTGGTAGGGTAATGCCACTGAAAGGAAGCCCAGAAGAGCAGATGTAGAAGTGATGACCTGCATACAGCGTACCAGCAGAGCTGCTGCGTCAGCTGCTCTGCTCTAAGTGCCTTTTTCTGTACCAGGATGTTAAAGGCATATCATCCCTTGGTGAGAGATACCTTTGTCTTTCTTTTGCCACATAGTAAAAATATGCTTATAGGTGTTTACAGCATCCCTTTGCGTGTTTGGTTTACTACTGCTTGCCTTGTGGTACTTTTTTTTTCTCCCTGTGTCTCTTGTCTTGGTTAAGCTGAAGGCAGATTAGAAACAAGTAGTGGAAGAGGTACAGCACCTGCAGAATACTAGTGGGGTGAGCCATGTTGCTACCACAATGAATCCAACACAAGATCCTCATTGGAAGACCTTCCACTTTGCTGGAAAGTGAGCTAGTACCATGTTGTTACAGTTTCTGGGCTATATATGAAGTGAAAAACATCCCTGTATATTTTCTTTTTGTAGCTGAACAAAAGAGATACTTGATGCTGTTATTTTCAATAGATTGCAGATAATTGCAAGAAGTACACTTACATTGTTGCTTAGACTTTTAGAGGCAAACAATCATTGTTCATATCTCAGTTCTTACGGTGAATTGAATTTTGTTTGTTATTCCTGGAGTTGGCTAGATTCACAGTTTTAGTACTACTCACAAGCATTGTTTAAGGAGCTCAGTAGGTTTTTTTTTCATAGAATCATAGAACGTATTGGGTTGGAAGGGACCTCTAAAGGCCACCTAGTCCATCCCTCCTACAATAAGCAGGGACATCTCTAAGTCAGGTTGCTCAGAGTACCATCAAGCCTGACCTTGAATGACTCCAGGGATGGGGCGTCCACCACCTCTCTGGGCAACCTGTTCCAGTGCTCAACTACCCTCATATTAAAGAACTAATGTCCAACCTAAATCTTCCCTTTTCTAGCTTAAAACCTTTACCCCTCATCCTGTTGCTACAAACCCTCAAGAACAGATCTTCCCCTGCCTTCTTATAGTCCCCTTTCAGGTATTGGAAGATTGTTATAAGATTCCCCCTGGAGACTTCTCCAGGCTGAACAACCCCAACTCTCTCAGCCTGCTGAGGTGAATTCCCAAAAGGGAGCTTGACTTTCTATTGAGCTCCCACCAATTCACCCAAGGCCGGGCTCTGCCCCATGCCCTGGAGCAGGGTGAGGGCTGCTCACTCCTCTTTGCTAAGAGAGCAATGAAAGCACCAATTCCCCTCCAATAATTCACTTTGTTTTAATCTGCAAGGCACCGTTGCTAAGTGAGGAACCCATTGTGTGTCATCAGTATGTAAAAAAAAACAAACCTAAATTAGCTGATATTTAACTCTAAAATTATGTTGCCAAATAGCAGGAATCCATTCAGAAGATCATTAGGAAGAGTCTTAAAATGAGATGGGCTAATTTCAGGCTGTGTCTTCGTGTTCCGTTGTTTGGGAAGCCCTGACAGTGAGATAGATGCTGGTGGGAAGCTATTAGAAATGGCAATTCATTTTTAATCCCATTACCTTGACACCCATCAGTTTTTAAATCAAGAGATATACCTTTGCAGATGATCCTGCTGTTATTAGGTGCTGGCTATTGCTCGGGGCCTGGGGGGGGAAAGAATAGGTAGAATTAATTCTAAATATGTGCTATAATGTTAGATTGATTTCTTTATTAACACCTTTTATAGTCAGTTCTTTTCACCAGAGACCTCTGTCATATCTCCTGCCGGCATAAAAAGATAGCCATGATGTTTTAAAATGAAGCCAATAAATGTAGAAATTTGTGAATGTGGGATACTTCATGGCAGATCGTTATAGATGGTCCACCAAATTGGGGAAGCAAAGACTGAATTAAGCCTCCTGAGATCTGACATCTTATTTGCAAGATAAAAAGCAGAAGCAGAGGCCTGGGTTGGGGACTGATGAATAATTTGGAGGTTTTACGCTACCCTTCCTGGGTTTGTAATAGTTCCTTCAGTCATGGTCTGCATTGTTCTAAGTTGATGAATCACCACCAGGTTTCATTGTGTCTTCCCAGTATAGAGAGTGGTGCTGATTTTAACCTTTGTCCCCCACTGGTTCCAGCAAAGCACAACAAAAATAATCTTGCAGATCAGTTTGTATCCATCCAATATCCCAATAGTGATACAATTTATTAGCAGCATCAGTCTATTTTACTGCTCATCTAAGAATATCATTAATATTCTTTCATCACCTTCTCTACAGCTTTAAAACCTGCTTCATAATATTGAACTCACAGCTAACTAAGGATGAGTGAAATTTAAATTTTTTGTTCCTCAGAAAATCCTTGTGTTTCCACATTTTTGGCATTCTGTCATAACATCTCCAAGGATAATGTGTAAAAAAAAAAAAAAAAAAAGAAAAAAAAGCCTCCCAGATTTCAGAGGTTTTGGAACATTTAATTTGTTATTTTTCCACTAATACATTTTCTCACTCCAAAGGTGGAATGTTTTGGAGCAGTTGATTAAATTGCCCCACTGTCACCAGATTCTGAATCAGTTTGAGATTGGTTTAATATTGAAAAATAACATTTCCCTCTATCAGCAAGTTCCTGCTGAGGGTGGCACCCGGGACCTTGAGTCATTCGTCATCCTTCTGCCTGGCTTGAATTTCCTTTCTCTTTCTTCTGCATTTATGAAAATGGCGATTTCCATGGGAATATCATTCCAGCACAGCCTTGCCGGCCATGGCTGTTGCTTTCTACAGACTTATTCCAGCAGTGGGAGCACATCAGCAGATTTCTCCCACAGCCTTGCTGAGTTGCATCACACAAGAGGGAGGGAGGGATGGATGGATGGATGGATGGATGGAGGGCAGGCAGCCATGGGCTGCCCATGGCCAGGGCAGATGGGGCTGGAGGAGGATCTCTGGGCACATGCGTGGGAGCATCACCTGAGCGTGCAGAGGCATTCAGAAACAGAGCTGAAGAGTCATCCTTGGCCTGGAGGAGCTCAGGAGGTTGGTGCTGGCAGGGTGCAGGCAGGGAGAGCCTTGCCTCCCCTGAGCCTGCATCCCGAGGATGTGTGAAAGCTCTGTAAAATCCCCTGGAGAGCAGGAATTTCACTTACCTCATCTGTTTTCTCCTACTCTACTGCACTTAAAGCTACCTTCCCTAAGTGCTTTGCCTGATGGTTTGGGCTCAGAGGCTTTCTGTGTGAGGATCTGCCTCTGTACTGCAGGAACTGGGCTGTCTATGTCTGGGAGGAGCTCAGAAGTTACGGCTCAGGATGGTCCATGGGGGAGATACCAACCACCTTATATTCTCCACAAGCATCTCTCTGACTCTGGATCTCATGGCCACCCAGATTTGTTCTCTGATGAACAAATCCTCTTCCTGCTTTACTCACAGATACCTCTCTGGGGCTCCTCCTGATGTAGCCCCTTCCCTCAGCCTGGGCAGATGGGGCAATACAGGATAAAGTTGTGCTTTAGCATCACTTATGGCCTATCAGGTACCGTGGGGGATTTGAGGTCCTTTTGGTGGGATTCCTAATGGTGGAGGCTGGAAAGGGGCAGTTCTCCAATGGTCAGACTGACTCAGTGGTCCAATGAGATTCTGTGTCTGGTAATCTGTGGACTTTTCAATCAGTGTCCTTACAGAGCGGCAACATGTGTCTGGGTTTTAATTCTGGAAAATAACAGCAACATGGCAGGAATGGGCATTTATCATCTTGAGTAATGGATTTTCTGTGACTAATACACTTGCTCCTGCATTCTTCAAGGGCAATGTCTTGACTCTCACTCCTCTTTGAGGGAGGAGGAGTGCGGCTCTCCCGAGCCAACGGCAGCAAAATGCTTTACGTGGAGGGGAAACCGCAGCTGGATTTCCTCCCAGCAGACCCCAGTTGCAGTAAAGCTCCATGTGCTACTTGCGTTCCTCTGCTGAACTGAGCAAAACGCAGAGCACATGGGGATGAAGAGTTTCCCCACGTTGAACAGTTGTTGCTTGGTACCCAGCGATGGTGGATGGGGACCTGTGAGATTCGCTGTCAGCTTCTAAATCAGCAACTAGCAGGGGGTTGGTTTCAGCAGGAGTGAAATTAAGATCTGTGAGATTATTGCAGCCAAAACATCCCCTCTGTTAAAGCCAGGTGCCTCCAACAAAACGCATGGTGATGGGAAGAAACTATTTTAACGCTGAGTGTTTTAACGTCCTCCTTGGAATGTCTGGAGAGGAGATGGCAGGGGTGGGGTGGGCATCACCCAAGGATGGACATCACCCAAGGATGGACATCACCCAGAGGTGATCCACCTTGGTGGCTGGAGCCCAGAACCTCCACCCCGCAGTATTCTGCTTGTGCCCTTCATGGTGTGTAGAAATCAGAGCTTGGTGTTTGAGCAGAGCGAGCTGGAAAGGGCTTTCGTTGCTGAAACAAGCAGGAGCAGCAGTGGTGGTTGATTGATGATCAGGGCAAAGAACTGGGAGTCAGGATTTCAGAGACTTGGTCTCTGCCTCGCTTGGCCAAGTGGTTCCGTTTATCCATGACTCATTTTCATTCTGCGTAAAACCTGGGGATGTTGATACTCTTTGGCTTCGCAAGACACAGTGCAAATGAATTATTATTTGTAAAGTGCTGCAGGTGCTTTGGGTGAAAGGGAAAGTTGTAATTGCAAAGCAATGCTATTAAGTGGCAAATTGGATGAAACCTTTTACTAAATGAACTGTGTTTCAAAACACTGCATTTGCAAAGGCTGTTCCTTGGTAAAATGAATCCACTTTTAAATGTTTCTTGCTTTAATCTTAGTTCTTAAAGAAGATTTACAGTCTCATCAAGTCCTGAGAGCCAATGTTAAACTATTGTAATTTATTCCACATTATGTTACGTTAGTTTTTGCCACATATGGTATGTTACATTAATTTAGCTAATGTATGCTAATTTTCTGCTAAGTTTATGTCACAGTACCCAGATAGCATGGAGATTGATGCCTTAGAAATTAACGTTATAATAGTAATAATTAATAGTAATAATAAGAAGACTTTAGCATTGCTGAATCCCTGAATGCTCGAACTGACTTTATGGTGAGTTTGTAACGCGACTCACTAGCTACTCAAAGAGAAAAGAAAGAGCTCTTGTCTCTCCTTTATAGAGTCGTATATCAGCCCCATAAAACACAATCCCAATTCTTGATATCCCCATCGCAGCAGAAATTGTTAGTCTCTGTGGCAAAGGACCTCTGAGCACAATAATCTTTTACGCCTGTAAACTCCACAACAGCTGGACATTAAATCTCTGGATTAATTCAACAAGTTTCTTTGTTTCTCTCTGCCCAATAACCAAAGGCTACTTTTTTTTCAAGGAAAGTGCTTAGTATTTGATAGCAGGGCAGGACTCTGTCTCCGTCCCTGCGCTGGCACTCGGAGAGCCATGATGCCAGGGGAAGTTTAGATTAGATATTGGGAAAAGTTTCTTCTCTGAAAGAGTTGTCAAGGGCTGTCCCAGGCTGCCCAGGGCAGTGGTGGAGTCCCCATCCCTGGAGGGCTTTCAAAGCTGTGGAGAAGTGGTGCTGAGGGACATGGTTTAGTGGTGACCTGGCAGTGCTGCGTTAACCGTTGGACTCGACAATCTGTAAGGTCTCACCAGAGCACTTGTATGATTCTATGATGCTGGGGTGTTGCTTTCCAGCCTTTCTCCAGGTGTGGCTTTTGCACCTGGACCAGTTTCACCCTCCCATCACACAACGTGGCAGCTCCCGACAGGGCTGCAGGGTGGGGAAGCTCCCACCCATGCACCCTTTTCCCCTTTTGTCTGGCATTCATCATTCACCAAATAAGTTGGAATTCTTCATGTGAAGAATCTGACTGGTCCATCATGGTGTGAGGAGAGTGTGGCCTCTTCTCTGGAGCCCCTGCTCCAGGCTTCTTTCTGGGTTTGCAAAGGCACATGTGCCCCGGTGAAGGGAAGCGGTGACCAGCCTCGCTGCAGAGCATCAGCCCCACGGGGCTCTTCACCCAGCTTGAGCTCACAGCCAGAAACACCCTGAACTCCATTTTCTGGTTCAAATTCCTTCTGTGCAAATTCTTCCTGTTAAATCTGTCCTGCATTTATACAGTTATTAATGTGTGCGTTAATTACAAGAGGCTTTGATTAAAGGCATGAACCGCAAAAGCAGATTAGCGTTCCCCTGATTTTAAGCTTCTACGTGAAACTGTGTATGCGCCAGTTTAGAAAAATCCCCGTTGTTTCAGGAAAAATAAACCCTGTACCTCTCTGTGGGCAGAGCCTGACCCCAACCCTTTAATTTCATGTCTCTTCCCTGTGCTGAAATAACGGGAGCTCAGAAGAATTTCATCTGTTGCTCTAAGCCTTTTTGGTGTTTTTATTTAAGAAGATTTAATCTCAAGGACAACAAATAACTATGAAATCACTGTCAAGCCGTTTGTCCCGCTTCGGTGCTGTAGGAACCAGGGAGGGAGGGACACGCTGGATCATGGAATGGAAATATCTTTTTAAAAAGGAAAGCACCAGCAGGTCTGCAGGAAAGGAGCTGTGCTGAGCCCTCCATCCATGCCCCTGGAGAGGACACAGTCTCTCTCAGGTTTGATTGCAGAGGCAGGTGAGAAATTGGGGAGATTTAAGGCTGTTCAAGCCCATCTCCCGAACAAACCATGCTCTGACCCGTACCCTCGACCTCTCTTTCCCACAAACCTGGTTGTGGCAAGGGAGGAAGAAACAAGCAGGTGTTTGGTTCCTCTCCTTGCCTTCTCCCCAGGGCATGACGGTGCTTCTCCATCACAAACCATCCCCGTCCCAGCCTGGTAGGAATCTTGACTTTAAGGCTAACCACACATCACTGCAGTTCTTCAGACTCGCCTTTTGCTATTTATAACTGCAGGGCAGCCTGGGGGTTGTGGGGGTTTTTTGGAGAGGTTGGAGCTGCTGCACAGGCAGGCAGGGTCAGCTTCGCTCTGTGTCTCTGAGGATCCCGGCTGGAACCTCCCGAGCATCCAATGCTTCTGCCCAGGGTCTCCGCTGTGTCCTCTGCCTGTCACTGCCAGGCAGAAAACCCACAAAGCAGCAAAATGGCTCCTTGCTCCTGTGGCAGGGACCTGCTGAGGCCTTTAATGCACGTTCCTTTATATATAGATATATATTTTTTTTTTTTTTTTTTCAGAAGGGAAATGGCTTTTGTTCCAAATATGATATTTGCAAACTATGAGAAATCTCTTTCCTCAAACCCCAGGCTGATGTGAATAATAGATTTGGAAAATTTGGTGCAGGCAACACAACCGTGCAGGATGATGAAGCGAGCAATATAACTTGGCCGGAGGCCCGTGTCTCTGTAGCCCTGGAGAAACTTGCTTGGTGACAATGACAGAGATTTTATAAATGAATCTATTTGTTATTGGCAGGCAGGCAGGCACCATCATGGGCAGGAAAATCAGGCTCCCCTTAGACACAGTCCTCTCTGCCGTACAGTGTTGGCTGACAAAATATTACTTGACATATGTGCGTGGATAAGCCACACGTTCAGGAACTGAGGCTCACCTTCTGATCTGACTTATGTTGGGCTCCGGCTAAAACACACCTTGAACGTCCAGGTGTGTGCCCTGGTTTCTTGCTTACCTGGCCCTGGCTCTGTAGGCAGCGAGTGCTGGGATGCTGGTGTTTAGTTCCCACCCTCAGATTTCAAGTTAATCATGAGAGATAACCCCCCAAGAAGATGTTCTAGAGAACTACAGATCTGAAGGAAGGCCCCTTTAACTAGCTTGTATAAGAGTAGCTGAATTTTCCAAGCCTTGGCCAGAGCCCCAGACCACGTATCACAGATTTGGAGAGACAACGACCTCTCCGGGTTTGCTTTTCACTGCAGATTTAGGCAATGACAGCATGGTCTCAAGTAAAAGCCTTCTGCTTCCCCAGGCGTTGGTCTCGGAGTCTGCCAAGCAGTGGGAGCTCTGAAAAAGCCCTTGCTTTTTGAGAAACCAGCTCCCACCTTCACTCTATTTTGCTTGCTGGCAAGCCCTCTGATGGAAATGGATTTCAGCTCCTCCTGCCAGATGGTGATGTGAACCAAGGGCTGCAGACAGAGATCGCCTCCAGGCTGAATTTAAAATGCCTCAGTACATTTTATTTTTGTCCAGGATGCCTTTTAAGAGCCACTTGGCTCAGCAGCAGCGAGGCATCCTGCACGCAGTCCCCAGGATGGGCAAGGGGCTCTTCCAGCAGCGCCTTTCACTGCAGCAGCCATTGCCCATGCCTTGTATTCCCCCAGAAGGGCTTGCATTTACCTGCATGGCTTGTATTTACCCAGAACGACTTGCATTGACCCGGAGAGCTTGTATTCACCCAGCACAACCCATTGCAAATGCTCCCTGTACACAAGGACAGCTTTTTCTGCAGCCACAACTGGTCCAACCCCTGGTTTCCATGCAGGTCCAGGCTCAGCACAGCTCTGCTGTGCTGCAAACGCCAAGAAAAACCTAGAGAAGTCCTTTATCTCATTGGAATTAGTTAGCAATCTTGTAGCTCCTGCAGCCTAGTGCTGGAGAACTCCACCAAGGGAGGGCTGGGAATGGGTTAGCACCTGGAAAAACACTTCTCCAAATGCTAAGAGCCCTACTTGAAATGATGCGTTTGACACCTCGGAAAAGGACGTTCATCCTCAGCAGGGCTTGAGGTAAAAGGACATTTATGCAAAATGACGGTCTGTTGTTTACTCAGTTTTCTGTATTCCCCACTCTACTGTAGGTGATATTTGCTCTTGAGCAAAAAGTTCCTTCTGAGCTCAAGTCCCGCCATGAAGTCATGCCTCTGCATTTATGACATCAGTCGTTGCTATGGCGGCAGTGTCAAAAATTCCTCTTTTGTTATTGTTTAAAGGGAATTATTCAGTACATTCCAGATCAAAAGCACTGGGATCTTGGGATATGCCTCTGAGCAGCAAAGAAACTCGAACAAAGCCAAAAATAGCAATATTTGGATAAACTGGATGACAGCCAGATTGTCCTGTGCTCGTTTTCCTGTCTACATTATTCACTGCCTCTTTTAAGCTGCAGGGAGCTAATTCAGTGTCTGAGATGCATCTTCCCAGGAGCTTTCCATGCCGCAAGGCACAGCCTCGGCACGCAGCCACCTCTGCATCGTGCAGGCTGCCTTCAGCCTCCCGCCCTCACTGGCTGAGCCACGTGCTCATCTGCACAGATCTAGCACCACTGGTCTCAACACAGGTCGTTCTTCCACCCAGTCTCTTTGGTGACAGATGAGAAGAGGTGCCCAGGACATGTATGAGATGTCCTCCTAAATGACTGGGGTTTTGGTAGCGTGCAGGAAAATTCAGGATACTCCATCACAGATCCATGGCCATGGATGTGCTCAGGCAACATTAGGAGCAGTCTCAAAATCCAGACATGATGCTGTTGAAGGCCTGGAAGCGAGGCTGAGTATGGCAGGTGATATTTAAAGTGAGTCTTTGCTGGGAATATAGAATTACAATTGTGGGAGTTGAAAGGGACTTCTGGAGAACATCTTGTCCAGCCACCCTGTTTCAACAGGGTCACCCAAGCAGCAGGCCTAGGACCACGTCCAGGTGGGTTTGGAATCTCACCAGAGAAGGAGACTCCACAACCTCTCTGGGCAGCCTGGGCCAGGCTCTGCCATCCTCACAGGAAAGAATCTCTTCCTCCTGTTCAGGTGGAACCTCCTGAATTCCAGTTTGTGCCTGTTGCCCCTTGTTCTGTTGCTGGGCACCACTGACGAGAGTCTGGCCCCATCCTCTTGACCCCCATCCTTTAGATATCGATCAGCATTGATCAGATCCCCTCTCAGGCTTCTCTTCTCCATGCTAGACAGCCCCAGGGCTCTCAGCCATACCTCGTCAGAGGGATGCTCCAGTCCCCTCAGCATCTTAATAATACCAGGAGTCACACTTTCAAGTCCTTCCCTCCTACCTCCAAAGGAGGAGGTGCCACTGGAGCCACTTGCCTCTGGGGACAAAAGTGGAGACTCGATTTATTTTGCCAAAACTTTTAGGAACTTAATATCTGAGAGACTTTCAGCCTCTGTCAGTATCAGTTGATATCAACCACAGGCTTAAATGTTGGGGAAGGAAAAGGAAAGACACATGAACACACATGTTCACAGGTACATGCCACTGGTGTGCAAGCCTTCGTTTGTTAGGCTAAAAAAATTAAGGTGCGGGGGTTAAGCTGTTGATTTATCTCATACCTGCCCTCAAATGCCCCTCTTCCCCCTGCCTCCTCCCCTTCCTACATCCAGGCATTCTTAAACCACAACACAGGATCTGTCACTTGGCTCCTACAGCCATTCCCTTGATCACCCAGCTGAGGGTAGGCTTAAGCTGGTAGTTACAGTCTAATGACCATCGATTTCCAATGGCAATTAGACACCTAAAAATAAACTGATGAATGACTGAAATAGATGCTTTTGCATTTGGTCCCGTGTTCCCAGAGCTGCCTGCAGATGCAGAAGTATCTCAGTGGCTTCCCTAGAGCTCTCTTCCAAGAAGGAGAGAGGGCAAAACATGCCACTAATTATGAGGATAAATGCTCCTCTTGGTAATGTGATATTCAGCACCATCTATATTCATTGCTGACAGACCGCAGTGGCCTGCCTTGGTGCTGTCCTGCTTCTATGTCATCTGGAAATCTCATTTTGCAAATGGCTTTGATCCCCGAGCAGCTGTTTGGGAGAAATACCCATGTCTCCTAACCTCTCCTGGAGACAACCTGCATGGCTGGGTTCACTTTTCACCCCCATCTCCCCCCCTCCCTCACTCCGAATTGTCATTCTGGGCCACTTCTCCAAGAAATAGCATCTGATGTTTCCAGTCAATGCAGCAAAGGAAGACAGATGCCAATGGGATGGATGTTTCACAGCTCTCCTGAGCTCCCCGGCCCATTGATGTCATCTGACTTTTATATCAATACCAAAGCGATCTGAAAAAGAGCTGGGGTATTTCAGCAATACAATACCACCCATCGGTATGGCTCAGCATCTGCAGTAGTGATTTTTTCAGTAATCAAACATTTTTCTTAAATGAAGGGTAATTTCTTACAAGAATATACCTTTTCCATTAGCAAGTGTGGAAGATTGGGTGGTTTCCTGTGTGCAATGTTGGGTTTTTTTTAAGGCAAAATGTTGGAATTACTACTCATCATCAAAAGTAGAGAGCTGTTCGGAGGCTGCATGTGAGAAAATTGCCAAGTCTTATCGAATATCTTATTTACTTGCAAAGTAAAGAAGAAAGTGAATAAGAAGCTCTGCAAAATATCTGCATCTCTGGCAATTTCCTTGTGTGCAATCACATACACCGCCTACGGTCTCTGCAATAAATTGTAATCCCGGCCGTTTGCTTCCTCTCCTTATGTACATACATTATATTTTTGCTCAGCAATTCTGACTTCCACCCACTTTTCGTGATGGGTGGAAGGAGGGGGGATGGAGAATAAAAAATGTTGCCATGTTTCCAGCATGACAAATTACAATGGGTCTTTCATTTCTAGCTTGAATGCCCAATGATAAATAAATGAGCGTGGGTTTTGTGCCCCTAAGGTAGCCAATGGGAACCTGAGTGTTGTATTTCAGACTTCCCTACGTGCACAGTCTGTGGCATTTTCAAGGCGAGATGGAGCTGTGAGGAAAGAGTGGTCCCGTAGGACTGTTGGAGGAAACAAACAACAGGCTGCTATCGAGCATCGATTTGGGTTGCTGCGCTGTTGTTGGCTTTTTCCCTATTCAATCAACCATGTCTTATAGATTATTAAAGTGACTTTCTGTCAAGGGAGGCTAAAGAGGCTTCATCATTATCTCCTGAAGTCAGGGCTGTTCTTTCCCGTGTGGAAGTGGAGGTACTGGGGTTAGGGAGGCTGGTGCATCACCTTGTCCTGGAGCACTCCAGGCTCTGGGTATCCTTTGGGTGCACGTGCGTCGCAGTGGGACTGAGGGCCAGATTCATCTTTTTGCTCTTGCGTGTAACTAACAGAATGGGCAGTTCACAAGCTATATTTGCAAGCTTTTGGTCATGCTTCTGAACTGCACTGCAATTTACTGGGGTCCTGAATTTTCTGCTTAAAACCTCTGTCTCACTCCTGTCCAAATTTCTCAGCTTTCTGCTAGTCCAGTGCTGGGGTCAGACACTTTGCTCCCTTCCCACAACAGGGAAGTACAACCCTGCTTTGAGTCTGGACTGGGCACTGGACGTGGTTTGAAGATGCCTCTTGGGCATTTGATGGAGGCAGAACCATGTTTGGGCACCTCTGGCTTGAAATCTCAGCCTTGTCTCCACTGCTTTCAAAATATTAATTCCAGTCAAGATCAGTTTTCCCACATCTGTGGTTTTTCTGGCCAGATTTTCAGCCCACACAGCTCAGACTATTCCATCAGCCCATCATCTTCCAAATCAAACATGTCAGCAGTGTCTCACATGAGCTGGACCTCGCTAGGTCTAATTTGCAGATCTATGGTAGCGAGATTAAAGTTTCTTAAAAAAATAATAAGTAGAAACTTCAAGGGATCAGAAAAAGTTTAAATTGAAACACTATATATAACCTGTGCTAATCCTCCCCCACTGCCAGATTTTAATTACCCAAAGATATTAAGAAAAAGCTGCATTTTGTGCCTGCAGTCTTTAAATACGATTTTAGACTTCCTTAAAGGGACAGCCCCAAGGGAGCCATTTAAATTAATACTCTGAAATGGAAACCCATTTCCTTTCTTGTTCTTCTGCTCATCTATTGTGTGCGTAATTGTCCTTAGTAAGGTTCCCATTGACTTCAGCTGCTATTAGATCAGACCCCAAAAGGCAGACCTCAAAACCCATCCAAGCAACGAGAGCACTACTGGCATTGGCTGGGGTCCAAGCTCTGTCAGACACATTTAGATGGATGTGTTGGAAGATCCATGCCATTAACTGCAGGAGTGGAAGCAGTGGAGAAATATCCCTGTTCTTGGTTATTTTTTACTGTGAGCTCCAAACCCATCAATTCTTTCATGTTTGCTCCAGATCAGTGAAAGCTGGACCAAGCAAGCCCCTATCGTTACCTCCTAAGGGTTATGATGGGGCAGAGGCTGGTGAGCATCACTTCCCACTCTTGGAGGGTACCACTGAATATTGCGTAAGGCACATCTGAGACTGCCGAATAGGAAATTAATCTCCATGACCAACAGCCCGGAACCAGAATTTTACAATTTCAAGCCTCAAGGGGTTCGTCTTACTTACCATAAAGATTTTATGACCCAAGTCAAAAATCACTCAGCTTTATACTTTCCTCAGTCATGTTACACTTCTTCAGCTCAGCCTCAGGCTTAGCCTGTCTTCTGAGCATCAGGAGCTGTCAAATCCATCTGTGGGCAGGGGAGGATGTGAGCACATGGGACACCAAAGGAGCTATGGTGTTTCTAGGTCACCAGAGATGGAGGTTAAGGAGCTTACAAACCTGGTAGGTTTATTCTGTGAAATGCTGGCTTTCCCCAAACCAGCAGAAAGAGGAGCTGTGCTGTGTAGTACTGCTGGCCATGACATTGAGATGTCTTACTTGTAGGACACCGATTCAGGTCCATCAAAGTGGAGGTGGGGAACTCGCATGCACCATTTCTTTTCCAACAGTATTTCATGACACAGTGGTGGACGAATGTCCATGGTCTCCCTGAACAGATGGAGAAAGCATGTTAATGAGGCAGATGTCCAGCCTGTGCCTCTCAGCTCCGCATCCTGACCCTGCCTCCCCCTTCTGACTGTAGTTTGCTGCTGGCTGAAAATCATTAGAAAGCTGCAGCCCCATTTAGTAGATTTTGGATGTGGGCCAGCACATTAGTCCCTGGACCCATCTCACTGGGTTGTTTACTTGTGTGGCTCCCAGAAAGCCACAGGAGGGACTTTAAATCAATCTGAGAGAGATTCTGTCTTCCATGGGCTCTCCGAGGAGCCGTCATCTCTGGCTGGTGCAAGGCTGAGGATGGGGATTTACTCAGAGATTTGCTGCATCCTGATTCAGGCAAAATTCCCGTCAGTGACTGAGGATGTGACCTGTCCTATTAATTTGATGGTGGTGGTGTGCTGGGGGGACAAAAATAAAAAACCCTGTCTTTTCCCAAACCATTATTCTCCTACATGCACGAGCAACTCTGAAATTGAAGCACTGCAACTTGTTCTGCAAGGGCTGTTAACTTTACATCCTAATTGCTTAATTAAGCTGTCTTGATCCAGGTAATAATTGCAAACTTTCTATCCGAGAAAGGTTTGCCGAGTTAAGCAAGAATTGATTAAACATTTATGCTTCTGACAGGGCTGCCTGCCCTTTATTTCCCTCCGGTTGCTGTGAAAAGTCACTCCGAGCCAGACTTCTTGCCCCTGACAGGTTTTATTTCACCCAAATTTAGGGGTGTAACCAACATTGTATCATTGGCCGGTGCCGGGAGTGCCACAAACCGCTCCTGGGACGGCCGTTCCCTCCGACCCGGGAGCGGGGACAGCAAAGGGGCATGAAACCTGGCCAGCTTTGCATTTACTTTAAAGGCTAGCAAGGCACTTTAGCAGCAATAAAAATAGATTCAAGAGCTGGTCAGCAAAATTGCATTAGAAGCACCCACAGAAAAGGTGTGATACGTATTCGTCTGCTGTCCTCAGGAGTGTGCTGGGTCGTGCTTTAAGCACAGATCAAAAACCCTGGTGCAAAAGCTGCTTGCCCCTCTGAAGGAAAACCTTGACTCCTTCCAAGAGCAGAGCGGGCAGGGAGGGTGGCGGCATCGCCTCGGACACTGCCAACAAGCTCTAACTCTGGAAGCACGACCTAATCCCTTGCTCCTAGCTGTGATTCAGCACAAATCGTAATGCTTTGTCCAGTAACCTGTTCGGAAGAACCACTACCGCTGCCCCGGTTGTGTTGGATTAAGGGATGAAGAACTGAAGCTGGTGGGAGGTTAGGGAGATGCAGAGCAGGTTGTTCTTTGGGGACTTTCTGCTTCAGGGGGCTGCAGCATCTCGCCGGCTGCCCCGGAGGAAGGCTTGGCTCTCCAGGAGGTTTGGAGCAGGCTGGCTGTGAGCAGCCCCATGGCAGCTCCTCTCTTTCACCTATTAACCAGGCACCCCCAAGCTTTGCATCAGAAAGAGGGGGAAAAACAAACAGACAGAAAACCCAGGGATGTGGCACCTTGTGAAATGCCCTGACCTTGAGCTCTTTGCATTCCTCCATCCTCACAAATCTTGACCATCCTGATGTGGGACCAGCGTGGGACACACCAGCTCCATCAGGCAGTGCCCACCGTGGCTTTTCTGAGTGTGTTTTATCGCTGCTGTCCCCAGTTAGGTTTGTTTCTGCAGTGGGATGAGGGGATGTATTTTTTTTTCCTGCCACTTAGAGATTCGGATCAGGAAGCAACTAGTTGAGGTGGATATTGTCGTGGTCTGACTTTCCAGAAGCCTTCTGAATAAATTTCCCTTTATTAGACACAAAGGCTCCCATTACTGCACCTTTGTCCTCATTACTCCTGGGTAAGCGCCTACATAACCCGTCTCAAGTTCTGCTTTGGTATTCAAGGTCCTGTGTCCCTCTCGGCTCCTGCTCATGTGTGTGAGAGCCGGGAGGGAAATGAGAGCCTTCTCCAGCAACCGATTAAGCAACCTCCCTGTGTCCGCTGCTGTCTCCATCTCCTGCAAAACCGCTGAGCACCGTAAATTAGAACCGCGTGATGGCTTTCTTTGTGCCTGCAAATGAGGATGGTTTCCGCTGATGAGTGTGTAAGGTGAAAGAATATATTTCCTCATTTTGTGGGAGAAAAAAAAAAAAAGACATTGTTAATTGTGTCTGCATTTTGAATGTTGAAGTCCTCCCGCTTTCAGGGGGGATTGGCACTGCGGGTCTAAATGAGAACATTTGTTTGGAGGCATTTTGGAGGAGAGATCCCTGCCAGATCTCTTTTTCCATATGCATGGCAGCAGAAGTCGGTAGGCTGGTGTCTCTCTGAACTGAAATACCCCGGTCTGTAAGTGACATCAAGGGCTGTCTGATGTACAGCTATACTCACGTTTAAATAGTTCCCCTCACTGTCACTTCTCAAAGAGCAGGTGACAGAGCCAAAGGCTGAGTTCACATCCTTGGGTGGTTCACCACTGATCTGTGGAGCTCAAAGACTGACTACAGGGAGGGTATCTCGGATTTGTCCCCACTGGCCCTTTGAAACGCAGGGACCTTCTGAAGCTTCTAACGCTGTAAGACTGCAGACCTGATCTGTGTGTGTGAGTGGTGGAGGTGGGACAAGCTTTAGGAGGTTGAAAGGAAGGGGAAAGGCCAGGGAGGCGTGTAAGGTGATTGTAGGGAAGAGACAGGCAGGGAAATGCCCCGAAGTGGCCTGGGCAGAGGTAGCAGAGAGGATCAAACAGCCTTTCTTGGCTTTCAGCTCTCATCCCTGCTCTGCAGTACCAGGGGAAGGGATGTTGGCAAGCACAGCGATGCCCGCCTGGTTAATTTGGTTAGGTTGCCCTGTTATCTGCTTCTTGTGGCTGCAGCAACATCAGACGATGAAGCAAAGCTGGTCACTCTAGCATTGTTTCAACCCCTGGAGCGGTGGGAGAGTTAAGGGCAAAAAAGTGCCTGTTTGTTTAAAATTCAAGCTGTTGTAATGAGGTAGAAGATGAGAGGGGGTGGAGGGAAAGGACGGGGACAACAGCCGCTTTCCTCTTGTTTGCAGGCGAAGGAAAGAGCTCACTGAAATGCATGCAGGAGCATGAGGGTGCCTGAAGAGCAAATATTGGCATCTGCCCCTGCATGAAAAGGAAGTTTGAAACAGTGGGGGGGATGCAAAACAAACCCTGTCCCTCCTGCTCACTTCAGCTATCTAAACATCTCACAAGGTGAAAAGCGTCTTGCACCAAGCTGCGGACGTGCCCTGTATTTCAAAAGCCCAAACTGTCCCCTCCTGGATAAGGAGAAAGTTGTGTTGAATGTGCAGAACAAGAACTATTACCTGGATGGAGAGTCCTCACAGCAGCGTTTGCTGAAGCCCAGTGAGGGACAGAGGCAGGGGCGGGGGTGTGAAAAGAGTCAGGCAGACCAAGGACGAGGCAGGGTCCAAGGGCACAGAGCAAATCAGATCCACCACTAACCAGCAAAACCAGAGTTATCCACAGACAGTCCCTTGAGCATCAGCGGGACCATGCCAGGACCAAGCTCCTGTGGAATTCAACAAAGAGAAGCTTTGCTGGTTTTTATTTAATTTAATTTTTTATATCTGTTCTATTCTATTCTATTCTATTCTATTCTATTCTATTCTATCCTATTCTATTCTGTTCCGTTCCATTCTTTTCAATTCAATTCAACTTCTATTCAATTCTATTCTGTTCTGTTCTATTCATATTTTTCTGACAAAGACCACTGAGCAGTCAGGGTAGAGAGAGCTGTAAGTGTTCGCTATTGATTTTCCCCCATACTGATGAACTGAGGGAGCAGAAAGGTTTGTGGCAAGGTGAGCTCAGTCAAGGATATGTGTAAAAAACAGTTATTGGCTGAAGCTGAATGTACAGCTCAGGCCTAAGCAAAAAACTGCAGAGGGACCATCCCCTGTGGCAGGGACTAGGCTCAGGCTCCTGGGGCTCCTCTTTAACCGGACCCCCCGGTACTCACATCCCTTCTCCCTGCGCAGCTCCCATATCCCCATCCCAGAGCCCGCTGCATTTCAGCAGTCGATGGCAGGAAAGCACATCTCCCTGCCAAAGTCACAGCCATCAGTGCAAGACCATCGGGGTCACACGCATCCATTTAGTATCTCCCACAAAGTCTATTGATCAGGTTTTATACACAGCGGCACGTTGCCATAAAAACCCCAGGGAGCCAACGACTCGCTGTTGATTTACACCCACCAGCCATCAGCCTTTTATAAGCTCTCGGGAGCCCAGCGCAGTCCTGGCTTTCCCCCTTCCCGCAGGCACGGCTCAGCTCCATCTGCTGCCCCAGGAACAAGCCCAGCACTCCCAGAATCACCCAAAAAATGTCCCCAGGGAGAACCTCTGGCTCCTCAGGGCTGTGGGAGAGTCAAAAAGAGATCCTGTTCACAAAATCATAACATGGTAGGGGTTGGAAGGTACCTCTGGAGATCACCTCATCCAATCCTTCTGCTACAGCAGGTCACCCAGAGTAGGGTGCCCAGGATCACATCCAAGTGGGTTTGGAATCTCTCCAGAGGAAACTCCACCAGCTCTCTGGGCAGCCTGGGCCAGGCTCTGGCACCCTCATAGCAAAGAAGTTTTTCCTTCCTTTCTTCCTCCTTTCCAGCAGCTCCTTCCCACTGCAGTGCCCTAAGAGCCTGTGGGCATCTGCAGCCCCTTCCCACTGTAGAGGAGCAGTCCCAAGCCCATCACTGGTACTGCTGGTCCACAGGGATCAATGCTGCCATGGGATTTCCAGCTGCTATCAGCAAATAGCTGGGGTTAGAACAGGAAAACTGTGGAGACACACTGGTTTGGTCACAGCGGCATGGGAAACCCACCAGAGAAGGCAGCAGGGGATAGGGCAGGACAGCCAGCACTGGACCGTGGCTGCAGTTTGGTATGGAAAGGACCAGGGGGCTGGAGAATGCCCAACAGGATGGGATATGAGGTGATGGCTACAGGGAGCAGGAATGAGCATTGCTGACAGTGGGATCCTTACTCCGTGGTGTATCAGGGTGCTCGGTGGGATCAGCACCTCGCTGTGCTGGGCAGGGAGATCAGCCCAGCACCTCTCACTGCTTCCCTGCGATGGGCAGGGGCATAACACCCCGACAGGCCACGGAGGGAGCGATTCCCACCTTCTCACCCATTTCCTAATGATTTTCTTCAGCTAGGAACAAAAAAGAGCAGCATCTGTTTGCCACTCAGGGGAGAATTGAGCTTTAAAAATCCAGCCATCAGGGATCAAATGCAAATAGGCGCACACAGGGCAGCAAAGAAGTGATCTGATGCCTTTGATTGCTCCTGCCTGGGTCTCGTAAATCACTGCTGCCTCAATCCTGTGCTCTGCTTTCTAATTCCTGCCATTACTACTACATTTATCCACTCGCATAGTTGGTTTGAATTCAAAATGTTGGTTTAATGTGGCACTGATGAGGTGGCAGGCATTCATAAAAAGTACAGCAGCGACCTGGTTTGTGGAGAATACAGATTTTTTTCTCTCTTCAAAACAGTAACAATACAAAAGGAAATAGTACCTCTGGCTGAAACATCAAAGGCATATCAAGGAACAATTTTGCAAAAGATTTTATGCTCTCTATAATCATTTACTTATTTTTATTCTTTTGATTTCACCTTCCCCCTGATGCTAAAAGCTAGCAGGCTATGTGTGATAAAGGCCATGCCTTGGGGGAAGATGGTCTTTCACCTGTTTCATGTGCTGTGATTATATGTCTAACATGAGATCGAAATCGTATTTAAACTGTTGACACGCTCCTGGCTTTTGTTCTGGTTTTGAGCAGAGCCCGTGGGGTGGGAGTGGTACTCAGAGCGTGGGGACAGACTCTGGGAGATGTGTTCCTGCTGCCATGAGGCCAGTCCCTGGTGTGACACCCATGAGTGCCACCTCCCTGGGCACCACCAGCACTGTGAAGGTCCCGGCGAGGGCTGGCGCTTGGCACAGCATTGCTGCACTGGGGGTTAATGTCAATGATTATGGAGATTATGGAGGAAGGAGCATTGGGAAGGGACTGGAGACATGTTCCCCCAGTGTTGCTCCATGTCCCGACCTCTCCCTCTGTCCCCTCCCTGCCCCAAGTCCTACATGCTGGTGGAGCAGTGAGACAAGAGGAGAGCATCAACAACAGCATGGGAACAACTGTGCCCATCCATGCACCCCCTGTCCTCCTGGAACAGGACTGTTCTGGAGTCTGATTGAACAGATAAAAGAAAGAAAAAAAATAACAGGATGGAGCCAGCTGGGACCAGATCCCTTTTGACATCTCTGCAGAGTGTGGAATGAGCTCATCCCCCACCATAGCCCCTTCCTGCTGGAGCAATCAGGCCTAAAGCACAGTTAATTTCCCATCGATCGCTGTCTCCCAGATTAAGGAAGCGCTTTTGATCAGAAGTGCCGTGAATCCCTATCATGTGGAAGGGCTAGAGCTGGTCTCCGGGATATTGATCTCGGGTCCCGCAGCGTGGCCGGTATCACCTGCAGGCCGAGGAGCGGGGATGCACTCTCAAGCACCAAATTGGACCCGGGTGCTCTTGTGAACAGCTTCCCCAGTGGGGTGGGGGGCAGGAGGGTGGCTGGGGGCACCCATGGGAAGCAGCAGTAGCATCTTTACTGAAAGCGTGGTCAGGTACTGGAACAGGCTGCCCAGGGAAGTGGTGGAGTACCATCCCTGGAGGTGTTAAAAGAATGAATAGAGGTGGTGCTTCAGGACATGGTCTAGTGGTCAGGGTGATGTTGGGATGAAGGTTGGACTTGATGATCCTAGAGGTCTTTTCCAACCTTAATGATTCTATGATCTCCCCATCACCACTGTTCTGGAAGGGTTGACCCCCTCTGCTCTCCAGCCACAGCAGAAAACGCCAGGCTGGCTCATGTTTTCAAACTGAAACAAAAATAATTTTCTTCTGGAGGCTTCAGAAGGCGAGAAATAAAAGACAATATTTACATTTCCCTGTGATGTGTCACTCTGCGTGGGTTAGTCATCACTCCTCCTGCGGAGGCCCTGCAGGTAACCGAGTGACAGGAGGAGGCTGTGACTCACCAGATGGGACACGTCTCTCCAATGTGACTTCAAACATGGGACATTAAAGAGGGATTGTCACATTACAACAAATACCGCTCTGCATTTCCAAGCAGCAAGCTCTGAGGAGAGCTGGATGCCCAAGTATCCTTCCCCTTAAAACCCACTGGTGTCACCCACCAACGTCCCTGCACCGAGTTGTGTCTGGTCTCTGTGGTTCAGTGTAACTGGTCTCTGTGTTTTTCCAAACACTCAGTACTTGAAAGGGCCTATAAGATCTGTTCTCAAGGGTCTCTAGCAACAGGATGAGGGGTAAAGGTTTTAAGCTAGAAAAGGGTAGATTTAGGTTGGACATTAGGAAAAAGTTCTTTAATGTGAGGGTGGTGGGTCACTGGAACAGGTTGCCTAGAGAGGTGGTGGAGGCACCATACCTGGAATCATTCAGAGTCAGGCTTGACGGGGCTCTGAGCAACCTGATCTAGTTGGAGATGTCCCTGCTTATTGTAGGGGGCTGGACTAGATGGTCTTTAGAGGTCCCTTCAACCCAACACATTCTATGATTGGAATGTTGCTCTAAGGTGCCCCTGGAGCCTTCTCTTCTCCAGGCTGAAATGCAAAGAGAAAGCAGGATGGGGTATTTTTCAGAAATGATGTGGCAAGGAGTTCCCTGGAAGCAGATGTTAACTGGGGGTCAGAGGCGGGGTCTGTTCCCTCTGCCACCCCAGGGAGCTGGATTTACATCACTAAGTACCTACTAAAAATCTGCTTCAGACCCAAATATGGAGCCTGGATGGCAGGCTGGCCCTCCAGCACCACTGGCAAGGCTTCCCCCTGCCTCAGTTTCCCCACTTCTCCCAGGAATACCTGCTGTCCACCCAAGCTGGCAGCAAGAGGAACCCAGGAGGACGTAAAGCACCTTGAGCATTTGGCAAGGATCTTGCATTCAAGCATTGCTACCCATATACAGAATGATTAATTACTATTTGCCTGCTATTATTGTTTGTTTTCTATCAGCATCCTTGCTCTGGTTCCCTTCTGAATCCAACTCCTGATGCCAAGCCGGGGATATTTTAGGAAATGCAGATTATATAATATTTACATCTGTGCCACTTGTTTATTCCTCTCTGTTGGTTAATTTTATTACTGCTCCTCTCTCACAAAAGCAATGATTTGCAGAGCCAAAAGCATGCTACGTGTTTTCAAGGCTGCACTAATTTTAATAATTAAAAAGCTGCTGCCTTCCATCTGCCTGGGAGGGATGGAGAGGGGCAGCAGGTGGATGTGGGGCTCTCATGCCCTCTCGATGGACAATCCCTCTTCGATGCTCCCCAAAAATGTGATGGGCTTTCATGCAGCAGGTCAGATCCAGGGTTTGTGGGTTTCACTTGGTTTTCTTGTCTGGGAATAGGAAAACGACCCCAGGAAGGGATAATAAGTCACTAGGAAAGTTTTTGAGGGGTTGAAAGAGAAGCTAGAAAACTTGGACTGAAAGAAAACTGCATTTTCCATTGATCAGAGTCGCATTTTCCATTGATTAGAGTCACCTTTTCCCTTGACAAGAACCAGAAGCTTGAAATAAAGCCCAGGTTCTGCTCCTTGGTGATGCCAGGGAGGAGCACCCAGCATGAAGGAAGGGGTGGGGATGGAAATGCTTCTGGGGACCCTGGACCTCAGCCCCATCCCTGAACCATGCAGGGGCTGCCAGCCTGCAGCAAGGACAGGCACCCTGACACACGGCCACCAAAAAGGGGCTTTGCTGGCCCTGCTACAGCAGAGAGAAATCATTTTGACAGAAGCCAGGTCCCCCAGCCCCAGAGGGTATCCAAATGTCAGAATAAAGTCAATTTTGCACTTCCAGAGTGTGTCTAGAGGGTAAATGCATAGTTGAAGAAGTCTCCTGGAAGCTGCTGGGTCTGGACCATCCCCTGGGGTACTCAGAGGTGATGGTGGGTGAACATCCCAGTTCGGAGGCATCCCGCTTGCCAGGGGTTGGCAACACAAACAGGAACCGGTCAGTTAGTCTCCTCTTAGGCTGGGCACTTGGCTGCGTATTAAACCCGGTTCTCATCGTGGTTTTGATCTTTGCTGGTTCAAAAGCTCCAGGCATTAACCTCCAGGACCCAAGATGTACAGAGCTGCTCATTACCACTACAGAGTCGTGGAGCCCTCCCTCCACCCGCGCCAGCCAGCCGCTGTGTTTGATCCCAGTCCTACAGGACTCCCTCTCTGATAACAAAAGAGAGATCTGCAGCACGTGGGGAGGTGTAAGACAAATAATAGCAGAAAGGTTAACAGTGTTTCAAAATATAAAAACCCCTGGCACTGCTACCACATCTAAGCAAGCAGCCTGACTAGCGTAATCCAAAGAAAATATAAAAGATGCAAATCAAAACAGGCGGGAAGGACAGTAGGACAGGCGGTAAGAGGTATTTCTCAGTGGTGCAAGCTCTTTTCAGAGGAGCAGATGTCTCGGCTAGCAGGAAGAGGAAGAGGGGATTTGTTTATTGAGGGGAAAAAATAATCTTTTAATTTGGCTCATGGATCAAAATCTGAAACTTCATCCCCAAAGACCCTATTTGCCGGCATTTCTCCTGGCTGGTGCTAGCAGCAAATTGTAGCAAAGGCTGTTTGCAGCGGGCAGGGCTCTCCTTCGGGAGGCCAGGTCCCCAGAAAGCCAGCGAGGGCTGGCTGGATGGCGGCTGTGTCACCAAACACCGTGACTCAAGGGAGACTTAGTGGTGCCCGGAACGGCATCATCCCACACAGCCACACTCCAGCCTAATGGAGGGTATGAAGAAAAAAATTGAGCATGATGTATGGCTCCCACAAGACTCGGATAATTCCTGTCTCTCCTCCTCTCCTGCCTGGTAAGTGCTGCCTTGAAAATCAGAAGGTGATGCTGCTAAGTACATCAAGGGCCACTTTCTGAGACAGCCGGCCCATAATTACACGCAATGTTAAGTGCGGAAACATTTCCAAGGCTCCGCTGATACCAGGAGCAAAGGGAGGGGGAGATTGTTTTAATTGAAAAAACATCCCCATATCCAAGCAAGCCTGTTGTGCCTTGCAGCGAGGCCAGATCGATGTCACCACTGCCCGCCGTGCCGGTGGCCGGGACAGGGGCAAGTGCCAACCCCCCCAGCATGCCCAGTGCCTCAGAACTGAGCACCGTGACTATCGCTGTTGCTTCAGGTGAGGCAGATGAGGGCATTTCTGAAGGGCTTTTCTGAGAGCCAGCCAGCACGGCTGAAGAGCTGGCGGGGAGCCACAGACTCAGCAGTGCTGCTTCTCCATCCCTGCCGCCTGAATTAATAAGAGCTCGCTCCCGGGCTCATATCAGGATCGGTGCCCAAGCAGGTACCCAAGCCCTTTACAGTGCTCCTGTATCAAACCCCTGCTTAAGTTGGCTGGCAAAATATCACAGAGAAGAGCTGCAGCGTTCACCTCCCCTCCCTGCTCTCGTTGGGGGCTTGGGCTGAATATTCTGGCAGGGTGACCTGCCCCTGCTGCTGTTAGAACTTGTTAAAAACCCCCCTGCTTCTCCAAGCCAGGCACCTCCATGCACACTTCAGGACTGTAGACCCACTTAATGGCCAAAAAACAGCAAAGAAAAACAGATCAGAGAGAGGATAAAGCCCTCGAGCGTGGTGGGTTTGTGCCCTCCCTGTCTGCACAGACAGCCCCACTCTGACATGGCACAAGTGCCTGTCACTGATGTTTTTCACTCCCTTGAGGGCAAAAAAGCCAAAAATCACTTGTATATATATTTTTGGAGCAAAGGCAAGCGAGATGTTCACTATTTTTCCTCTCCATCCAGGCAGCTCAGCTGTGCGGTTTATCGAGTGCATCCCTGCCACCAGCCCATCGATGCTCGACGCTGGGATGGCCGAAGCCCTCACCCCAAAGGTCCATGGGGAAAATCGATGGGGCACAGAGCCATGCAGAGATCCCAAGCCGCCTTTCTTTATTTTCCTTAAACACCTCGATTTCCAACCAGCTCTCCAGCCAAGCCCTCTCCATTTTTCAGCGCGGGCTGACCCAACGCGTGCTGCTGCTGCTTTGTTAAGGTAAAAAAAAAATCCCTCAGATTGTTTATGATGTCTGACAGAGCAAATGAAGTGTGCCCGCCAATACCCCCAGTTGTCATTTTATATCAGAGCTGATCAAGATTACTAGGTTTTGCAGCAGCCCAGTGTTCAGGCAGCAGTTTTGTGGTGTAGGAGTGGATTTTTAGGGGAAAAAAAAAAAAGAAGAAGAACCAACCAACCAACCCCAGGACTTAAAATAACCCTCTTGATGTGAATTATGTAAGAAAACAAGCAGCCTCTGCAAGGAGAAAATAAGCACAGTTGACACCACACAGAGACCACTCACAACTTCTCCCAATACCCCGCAAAGCCCCGTGCCAGGACCAGCTGGTGTCCTGGTCCTCGCCTTTGTGTCTGGGGTCTCAGTTTTAAGTTTGTGGACACGAGCCACTGCTCCACATGGCAAAATGGATTGAAAATACCATGTGTAGGGAGGGGATGGGCAACAGGTTCCTCCTCTGTGACCAACCTGGGGTGGCTCAGAAGTGATGCTCTTCCTGATACAAAACCAGCCTTCAATTCCCTCTTCTTAAATCTAATAACTTCAGTTGTTGGTATTACCGATAACATTAAATGTCTGCTACCTTCAAACAGAGAAGGTATTAACCTGAAAGACGAAAAATTTGAGTAGAAGTCTCCAAAATGGTTTCAACTTTTCTTCAGCAAGGGAAAAATTCTCTGAGTTTCTCCCCATAAAAAGCAGGTTGTAGTTGCCATGAACGCGCAGGCAGCAGGGACGTTCCCAGGCCTGTCTCTATGGCAAAAAAAAGAGATCCTTGCCAAAGCCTTTTTTTATTCAGCCCCCACACAAGCTCACTCTCTGCTTAGGAAAAGGGAATTTTCCCATTTTATAGGGGGAAAGAAAATATCTTTGCTATTATATCACAACAGTCACACACACATACATGGGCCAAGCGATTTTCCCCTTGAGAGTGCCTTCAAGGGAGCTGCTCATTTGACATTAGTTACCCAGGGGAAAGTAATGAGTTATGTTAATTGAGCTCATCCTTGCAAATTGATATTGCTCCTGCAAATAGACAAAAAAATCTTAAATATGTTTGCATATCATCTGCATGGAGCTCATATCCAATAGCAACAGGGTCACGCTGTGGGCTCAGCTCTCCCATCTTCCTGCTAAACTAAGGGAAACCGTGCTTTGACTGACAGGCGGTTTAACCTTCATTATTGTAGGCAATAAAAAATATCCCCAGCTGGAAGGCTGCTGCTGCAGCATCCCCTCCCCTGTACCACCAAAACCCGACCAGAAGAAGATCCAGGCTGAATTTACACTCAAAAAGTGCATCTCTGGCTGAAGGGACCAGTTTATTCCCCCACTTCTGGTCCTGCCCTCACTTCCTGAGACCCAATCTCAGTTTCCATGACCCGGTGTGGTTTTGGTCCACACTCGAGCCATGTCACCCTGGCACAGCCGCCAGCAATGCCATCAAGAGCAATCCCAATTATGGCACTAAGCAGTTCTGAGACCAATTACCAGGGCCTGAACTTTAGGAGGCTGTTTAATTGAAGAGAGTTGAAGGACACACGCCTGACTCGGGTGCTGGTGAGCCTGGAGGCACCTGTGTGCTGAATGACAGGTAATGAATTTTAAATGGCTTTGCTAACCCAGTAGCCTCCTGCTCACAGGGCTTTTGCAGTCAGGCGATTTTCATGTTGATGTGTGCCCTGCAAGCTGGTCTGAGTCTGTGTTTATTCTGTTTACTTCTAATATCAATGCATAAAGCATCTATATCAAAGGATTTTATGGGTGCGTATACAATCATGAAAATTGAATGCATGCATACATCTCGTATGTACTCGGTTATACTGCACACACACACACCCCTACAGGGCTGTATAGCCAGAGAAATACAGAGGTGGGTGCTGCCTTAGCTCCCCGCACACAGACCAGCCCCTCCCGGTGAGCAGCACACAGGTCCCACCACCAGACTTACGGGTCTCACCACTGGATCATAGAATCACAGACTGCTTTGGGTGGGAAGGGACCATTAAAGGTCATCTAGTCCAACCCTCCTGCAGGGAGCAGGGACATCTGCAACAAGAGCAGGTTGCTCAGAGCCCCGGCCAACCTCACCTGGGATGGTTCCAGGGATGGGGCAGCCACCACCTCTCTGGGCAACCTGGGCCAGGCTCTCACCACTTTCAGTGTGAAAAATTTCTTCCTCTCTCTAGTCTAAATCTCCCTCTTTTAGCTGAAACCATCACCCTTGTCCTGTTGCGACAGGTATTGCTAAAACATCTGTCCCAATTTTTTTTTTTTTTTATAAGCCCCTTTAAGTAGCAAAAGCCTGCAATAAGGTCTCTGTGGAGCCTTTTCTTCTCCAGACTGAACAACCCCAACCCTCTCAGCCTTTCTTCATCCCTCTACCCTGTCCCCCAGCATCTCTCTAGGCTTTGCAATCTGCTGGTGGTTGCTTGATGTTGTTTTCCCAGCCTGAGCAGGTGGCTGAGGTTGGGTTGAGTCTCCCTGGCTGCTGGATGTGCACAAGCATCACCTCTTCCCTACAGAAGTCTCTCCTTACCATGAAACTATCTATCATCATTGTTTACGGCCCTTTTCCTCTTCAAGCTCTTGCTGTTAACATCCCCTAAGAGACCTCTGTTGCACATTGAGCTGTAGCACTCCAAAACATCTAGCCAATTTGTTTTGATGGCATAATGAGGCTTATAAATTACCACCTTGGCCAGGAGCTTTGGGTGTTTGTGAGAAAAGAAATCCCTGGGCATCTCCCCACTGCACGCAGTGCTCATTAGGGCAGTGCTCATTAGGGCTTCGGAGGTGCTACTTCTGTCCTGAGGCTAATATGAGCCAACCATAAGAATGGACCACGTTGATGCCACCCTGTCCTGGAGGAGCTGGTCTTCATGGTGTGCGTGGTCGTGCCCGGGACCCAGGAGGAGGTGACTGTCCCTTGCCGGAGTCAGCAAGCTGCTGTAGTTAGCTCTCAGGATGACCTTGCCTGCCAAGGACTATATTTTTGAGACAGCAGAGCAATAATCGTCTCCGGTGGTTTGACTGATTAAAAAAGGGAAGGTCTGAAAGTTGTTGCATTGAACGTGAGTCATAATAACATATCCCTCTGACTGCTCCAAACAGGAGGCTGGGAGATTATAATTAAACCCTTCATCTATGCTCATACCCCACTGATTTCAT
>JAVSBS010022234.1:44335-58771 GCA_033124195.1 Coracias cyanogaster | reverse complement strand
CCGACCGCAAGCTGCCCGACAAGGCCATCGACCTGATGGACGAGGCGGCTTCGCGCATCCGCATGGAGATCGACTCCAAGCCCGAGGAACTCGACCGCAAGGAACGCCGGCTGATCCAGCTCAAGATCCAGCGCGAGGCGCTGAAGAAGGAGCGCGACGCCGAATCGAAGCAGCGCCTCGCCGATCTGGAAACCGAGATCGAGTCACTCGAGCGCGACTACAACGATCTGGAAGAGGTCTGGAAGGCCGAGAAGGCCACCGTGCAGGGCGCGACGAAGATCAAGGAGCAGATCGAGGCCGCGAAGCTGGACCTCGAGGCCGCGCAGCGCGGCGTCGAGGACCGCGTGCGCCTCGCCATCGTCGACGTCCCCCTGCATGGCACGCTGAGCGAAGCTCGTCAACGTCAACTTATCAGCGCTGACCTCTTGGGCCCACAGCAGAAGATGGAGAAAGTAGCGCACGTCAGCGCCACAATCGCGGAGGATGTCCATGGCACTCAGGAGCTGAAATAAACTATTACTGAGGAAGTCCAGCTCTGATGTTGGTCTGTGGATGAAGCATGGGTCATTGTCCGCTAGAGATGGCCTGTGTGCAGGATGGGCAATGCACCAGGGACATGCCAGGCAGAACAGGCTCAGCACTGGCATAAAGCATCTGCAGAGAGGCTGAATTCAGAGGAGTCTCTGAGGAGCATGTGAGATATGACAAAGTAGAAGCTGATGATTTCCAAACACATTGGTGATTTGTGGTGGTGTTTTGAGCCCAGAACTTGTACTGTTATGTCCTGTGATATACAAAACAGTCATGTGCAAAACATTTCTGCTTAATTTAGTTCTCTGAAACAACGGAAATACCACAATCCTGTTACTAATAATGAGCTCAAGGCAGACCACCAGCATGGGAAAACCCAGTTCAAATGGTGCCTACTTGGCAAAACTGTAAAGCAACTGAAATCACAGGGATGGCATAAGTGAGAGCCCAAGTTACAGGTGGTACCACGTGGAGCATGCTTTGAAGTGACAGCCACAAGTCTACTAGGGAAGCTAGTGCTGTCATGCTCCCTTCATCCTTGACATCCACTAGCAATGAGCCAGTAATAGCAATAATTTAAATAATAATAACAATAAAAACCAATTAAGCAAACTTTTTTTTAAGTCATCAAAACGAGTACATTTTCCCAAGCTGAGTCACCCCAGCATGACTGTCCCTCTGACTAATGAGGTTCTCGTGCCACAGTCCCTGCCATGGCATCCCTGCTCTGCTGATCTTCCCGCTGCCTTGCTCCTTACAGCTTTATCCTTTGCTGGCTTTCATGTGTAACAACGACTGAAGCGCAGCCAAGGGAACGATCTCCCTGCATGTAACACCAAACATGGTGTGCTTTGTGATGGTCCTTACCGGTTGAGTGCGCTACGTTTTCTGGATGGAACTGAAAAAGAAATGATAGAAAGAAAATAAACCTAGTGCAAGCTTATGTCTAGGTACTTCTCCAAGATGAAACACATCATAGGCTAGTGACTTCCCCAGGGAGACAGGGCACAGTGGCATTGCTTGATCTGCACCCGAGCAGCTTACTTATCTTCCGCCTACTCATTTAAGGAGAGATGCTTCCCGGCTCAGGACAGTCCTTTTAGGCAAGCTGAGCCCTTCTCCGCTGTATAGACATTTCTTGCAATGAAGGTTTTAATTGTGTCTAAATGTATCAGCTTTAGCTCTGTGCTGACATTCCCAGGCTACCCTGGAAATGTGTTACATTCAGGTGGACTTGGAACAGGTTGATCTGGAATTGCTCCCTTTCACTTGCAATAATAAGGGCAACTACCGCAGTTTTCAGCATTAGCAGCTTCAGAGGACATGCTTCTGGAGAAATGTTTGCATCCCCGAGGCTGCTGGCCTATGTGACTGGCATATCCAGAGCAGTCATGCTGCTTTTGAACCCCGCGCAGCATTGGCCAGCTTCTACACCTCGGTTTGCACTTGTCTGGCAGAGAGGTTTCAGTAGTCCCCATCTCCTTCTTGTCTGAGCCTGCTAAGTTCAAACACGTCCCACTGCACAGCTTGCTTCCCCTACATCCACTCATAGCTCCAGTCTCCATCTGCATGACAGGGCTTGAGCGCTGGGCCAGCAGCTTCTCCCTGGCCACCCACGACTCTCCCAACTGCTGCTGCCACAGAAGTGAACTGTCACAGCTCTAAGCAGGAATACAGGCAGGAATTAGGGGACAGCCCTGGGACTGGGCAGGAAGTTGGGTGAAGTGGCTAAATTCAGAGGCAGGCAGTGCTGGAGCGCTGCGGAAAATAGTGCCGGTGGAGTGGCACTGGGTATGGTGGTTCATGATGGCTCTGGGATGCTGAGAAGGAATGAGGGGCACTGGGAGGAGCAGGGGCTGCCAGCAGCTTCTGGCATAGACAGCCCTCAGGGTGATGGCTGGTGGCCTCTCAGGAATTTGAATGCCCTTTTGCTTGAGTGGGTTGGGTACATGTTGTTTTTGCATAACAAATTTTCCCAAATTGTCTCTTAGGGTATTTCCTGTACAGCCTGAGTGTGGTGGGTTGAGTGCCCTTTAATAGGAGCAGCTTTTGAAGGGATAAGATGTACTTTCAACTAATTGCCTGTGTGCTCAGGTTTGCTGCTATTTTCTCAAATCCTCGAGCAGCGGCCTTATCAGGAGGGCAGAAGTACTTGCTAGGGCCTTCAAGGAGATGATACAGAGAACGGACTGACAGTGTTACCATTCATAGAGAACAATCTATTTAAAATAACATCATTGAAGCCCCCAGTTGCTAATTACACTTGATTAGTTGGTGGATATGAGTTTTCTGAAGAAGCAGCATATGTAAATCTCTGTCCATGTCTGAATTAACAGTATTTTCCATACATGCTGGAAGCATGCATCTTCCAGTTGCCTGCTGTGCAGTTCCAGGTGCTCTTAGTTGTTTCCTTAAGGTTGGAGAGCTGGAGAAAGGCTGCTTTGTGCACCCTTCACAGGCGCTGGGTCTGTGTACCTGCGGGAAGGCTCCTGCATGGGGGCTGTGTTCCCCAGCTGCTTGTACCTCCCTTACCTTCTTCCTGTGGGGTGGTTTGGTGGCGCAGTGGAGGTGGCAACATGGGTAGAAGGGTGGCTCTGGCTCCCAAGACCTGGGAGAGCCTAATGTGGCATTTTCACTTCCCCAAGAGGATGTGGGAGAAGGTGGTGTGGAGCAAAGAGAGATGCACCCCACCAACAGCCCCTGGAAAGCCCAGCCCCTGGCCACTGAAGGCTATTCCCCATCCTCAATCCCCTCAAATATGTGCCCCACCATCTCACCCACACTCCTCCCTCTCTGCTGCCTGCAACAGAAATGAATTTGCCTGCGCAGCCTTGAGCCAGCTCTGGCCTTTCCAAAGCTGCTGAGAAGTCATTTGTTACTGAATAGTTGTGCTTATGAAAGCAACGCCATTACCTGGATCCCTGAGAGCTGGAAGACATAGGCACAGTTTAAAGTCCACAGTTTAAAGTCCAGTGATGTACTTCACACCTCCAAAGCATGTGTCTCTGGGCTTATTTCTGAACCCAGGAAGCTCAATGGAATATTTTCTACAGAATCATATTCTTGAAACAGTTCCACACCCCCCACCCAGGTCTTTGCTAATTCTCTTTCATTCTGCTGGTGAAAATCATTACTTAAAATACAGCTTAAAAAAAACTCTAAACAGATGAATGGAAGCAAAAACTACCCATGACATCAGCAAAACAGATACTAATAGACAGATATCAAAGGGATGCTGCCTTCAGCTACACACTTGAAATACAGCTGACGTCAATCTAGGGCACATTTTAGCCTCCTATGCTTTGCATTTGGGAAGCTGAAGTACATTACATATAATTGGTCCACCTACATACAATTTGTCGAGGAGAAAAGCAACAAGATGCAAGTTCTCACCATGACTGTAGGCACAAGGCAATTTCCTGACACCCCAGCAGCTTTCCAGAGCAGACCAGCCTCAGATGAGCACCTCAAAGGGAGTGCTGGTAGGAGCTGCCACAACTCCAAGCCACCACCCCCTGGTCCTTGCCCACCTGAACTACAGACAGCGACTGACTTTGGTATGTGCAGAGGATGGCAGGGGGGACACAACTTTTTACCAGGACCTGTAGTGACAGGACAAGGGGCAATAGTTTTAAACTGGAAGAGATTTCACTATCATCTGGAAATGAAGAAGAAAATTTTTACTATGAGAGTAGTGAGATGCTGGAACAAATTGCCCAGAGAAGTAGTGGATGCCCTGTCATTGGAAGTGTTCAAGATCAGGTTGAATGGGGCTTTGAAACAACCTAGTCTAGTGGAAGGTGTCCTTGCCCATGGCCTGTGATGGACGAGATGATCTTCAAAGGTCCCTTCCAATCCAAAACAGTCTATGATGCTATAAACTTTCACTTTTTCCACCCAGGAGCTGTGTGGGTATTATTCTGGACATTACAGACTGCCCAAGAAAATACTGATATTGCTGAAGAGGGTTTTTCCTCATAGCTGTCCCGGTGCTGATGGCACTGATGGCACTGACATACTGATTTAGTTGTGTGCCAGAAAACATCTGTGGTGGACACAGGAAGAGGAAGGCAGCAAGCCTGAGGCGGCATGCCAGAAGCACTTCAGCACTTGGATCCCACGTTCCTGTGACTCAGCCAATAGCATTAGCAATGGAAAAAATATGTTGGAGGCCCATTCTATGAAATGTGTGACTGTTGCCTTGATTGATCCAATCAGAAAACAGGTTAATTGAAATAAATAATATCACTACTGTATTCATATCTTCACTAATATCATCCCAGTAAGCAGTACCTCACATGAGCTGACAGGAGGACAGGGATGCAGACAGGAGCAGGTTGCTTTTCAGGTGGAGAGGAGCAAGTGTAGCTTCTTAGCAAGAGCCTAGCAGCAAAAGGCTTCATGCTGGCAGGTGAGCTAGAAAAAGCTCTGGCTTGCCAGTATCCCCACCCTTATAGAAGGTGAGGCCATAAATGTTTTTGCACCCTTCCGGCACCCTGAAAAGTCTCCACCTCCAGCTGTCCAGCAAATTTGTGTAGCAAGAGTTGTCACCCCACTGTTGCTGCACTGTCCTGTACTCCCCACATGGAGATGGTAATGGCAGAGGGTTTCATAAAAACCTTCATGCTAATCTCTGGATTTTGTAGAAGCAAACGCCCAGATCCCTGAGGTGATCCTACTGAAGTCATTCTCCCAGAGAGGTGGGGGATGCTGAAGTGGGCTGTAGAGAGGTAGTGTGAAGACTTTCTGTCTTCCCACTGCTGTGCTGCTTCTCTGGTTGGGATGTAGCAGGATATTCCACTTGTGTTGTCTCATTTTAAGGTGCTCCTCCTTTTTCCTCTTTCCAGTTGCTATTTTTCCCAAGCAGAAGAGTCCTCAAGACCTCCAACCTCCCAACAGCAAGAGCCTTTATTGGAGATTACACAAGCAGGGGTCACTCAGGGAACCCCCAGAAAGTACCTGGGCTGAGCTGACAGGTCCTAGTGTTTGCATGTTGTTCCTCCAAGTTATTCTGCATTTTCCACCAAAAATACCCATGACGACCTGTAGCCATCAGCTCTCACAGCACCCATGCCAGCAAAGCCAGCTTCTCCTTCTCTTCACATTCTCCTTCCAAGTATCTGCATGAGGCTGAGCATTCCTCCACTCTTCACATTCTTTAGTGTGGCACAATAAGAAGAGTAGGAGAACAAAGGACAACCCTGAACCTGCCACTGAATCGAATGAACCCTTTGCTCCGTAGGGGTCTCACATGACAATTGATTTCAGGCTCTTGCAGACCTCCAGGGTAAAGGCTGTGTGCGCGATGTACCGGGGCTCTGATGCCTCACGCACGCTGCGAACTCCTAATCTTTGCTAAAAGCAAAGGTGGTACAGTGAGGTTGGACCTTTGAAAGGCAGATCTTGTTCAACTGTATCTAAAGGGAATTTGGCCTGTATCTGAGGACAGCAGGCAGAAGAGGGAGCAATGAAATTACATTTGTGCTCAACCTGACCTATTAAATCAAACAGCCCAATGTGAGTGTTTGCCTCCGACAGACTTGGATTAAAAAAAAAAAAAGTTTTGTAAACTTTCCTGTAGGTCTTGCTGAATCCTTTTCTTGTCTGCACCTTAAAATAAATGTGCTGCTTTAGCTAACCCAAGCTGGGTCTGGCTGACACTCTGGAAGTGCATGTTACCTCTGCCCAGTCTGCAGAGGGACATGAACACCCTCATCCAGATGAGAGCTTGGGCTACCAAGCTGTGGGCAGCTGGGGCTCTGCAGAGCTGTAGGGAGATGCCTAACAGATACCTGCCCATGGCTGGCCTCAGCTGCCCAGCATCAAGCTCCTCAGGGCTCCCATGGCTGCAGGCAGCACCTCCAGCTCCCCCCTGCAGGCACTCATCACCACGTCTGGGAGCTTCTCATTCTTTAATTAATCTCTCATGTAATATATCTGAAATAAGGATGTTTCACGTTAAGTGGGAATAATTCACAGAGAGGTCTACATAAGTGACCTGCACTTGCAATGCAGATTTCCACATCTGTCCCTTCTTATCTCACTTCCTCTGAGGGACTAAAATACACTCCACAGTGGCATAGACAGGGCGGGGAAAAGACACTCAAACCCAGAGTCCTGCCCTCTGAGCAGGGAGCTGCATCAAGCAAGCCAGCAGAAAATGCTGCAGAAAGCAAGAGACCCAAACCTGCCATGTCTTTTCAAGGCTCCTGTCTCTAACCTGCAAGACAATGCCCATGTCCATGTGTGGCTTGGCACTCACACTGAGGCACTGGCCAGGGATGGGAGGCTGGCTGAACATGTGGCCTGAGCATTCCTTCTGCTGAGCTGGGGCATGGTAGAATAAATAACCCAGCACACACGTGGAAACCAAGGAAGAGGAAACCCTTTCATCCCCAATCAGTGATGTCCTCTTAGCCAGCAGGATGGGAGCTCTTTTCATGGTCTTCTTTTATAGTTTATACATAATAGATCTGGGTAGAAACAAATCTAGGAGGGAGTCAATGGTTGTCTTTAACACTGATTCTTGCAAAAGACCCTGGCCAGGCTCTGGAGCACAGGGTAGGAGCTCTTTGGAGCAGAGGCCCTCTTCATGCTCATCCCCAGGGACTTTTCATTTCATTCCAGCTCAAGCATTTCTCTGCTCAAGTTTCAGTATCACTGTTAGGACTGCTTGCAAGCAGCTTTTAGCACTTTCATGACAACCTGACTCTCACAGAGGCCCTAACTACCACAAGAAAGCACGGCTGGCAGCTGCTGTGTGATCAACACTGCCCATGCTACCTGCACACCCACTGCTCATCGCAGCTCAGAGGCCTTTTCCTGCTTTCTTTCTAGGATTTCTACCTTGAATAACAGAATCATCTATCTTTATGTTCTAGCTATTTGTAAAACATCAATCAATTAAGAGATTGGTTAACTACACATATCTGAGCCATGGTGTGGCTGAGGGATACTCAGACATGGCAAGTGAGGATTTATCTCTGGAAGGCCAAGTCAGTGCCTACTCCAGACAAGCAAACTGTGGCAGAGAGGGTGAATAATTCATAATAAGTGGAAAGATATTCATGGATGCAGCCGCAAAACCCTTTCCATGGGTTTATCATCAGCTCTAAAAATAAGTCACTGCCTACTCAAGTTCTTTCTGCCTTTGATGAAAGCTGAAGTATCTGTGGGACTCTAATACATATGTCTAGCCTCAAAGCAGGAAGTACGATTTAAGGGGTTAGAAGAGCACCTAAAGAAATGCAAATGCTGCCTGGACTGGGCCTGCTTGGGATCCCTGCTTAGGGCAACAGCAGCTAGATGGGAAGTGGAGCTGGCTCTCGGCTTTGTGCAGAGCCACAGCACATAACACAGCCTTGGGGTTGCCCAAAGGCAGGTGGGCTGGTCTCGGCCAAGGCATGGAGCTTGGATGGTAACCTTAATTTCAATGACATTGTCCACAGCAGAGGGCTCAGGGGTCAGTTTGGCTGCAGACTCCTGGGATATTTGTTTATACCGAGAGTAAACTCTAGTTCAGAATGTTTCTAAGAAAAGCTACACACAAGCAGAGCACTGCAAGGCAGACTGACCGGAACAAAGGCCCTAGCACTGGTACCAGGGTTAGTATTTTCATGTCATACCTGGAATCAAAACATCCTGCTATTATTTAACTCTGTCCCACCTCTGACTAGCCTCCCTGTGCTGAGGTTTGAAGGCCCCTAATGGAAGCTTCTCAGAAAAGACCCAGCATAAACGTAATGAAGGACTATAAATAATCAGCAAAAACGAGTACTGACGTGTGTTTTGATAGAGCTATTGGAGGAATAATTTTTTTTTTTAATGGAAAATACAAACTATGATGGATTCAGCCTAAAAGAATGAATAGTCCCCTCTGTACAGGAGAGTGCTGTAATAAAAACCTGAAGAGCTGAGGAGGGCAGTGATTTTTAACCGTCATCCTTCGGGCTTGGGGGTGGTCACTGCTGTTCATCAGGGAGCTGTTTTTTCCATCTTCACCTCTCAGAGATGGTTTTCACACCCCCAAACCTCAAGAAAAGTGAAAATTATGGAAACTTTAAAATAACTAGTATAAAAGTGAATTTGGGTCTTCTTTACCCATTCACCAGCACATATGAATTGTGGAGAAACTTGGTGAAATTTGAGACTCCTGTGCCTTGCTTACATTTGGATCAAAAGTTGCTGGAGAAACAGCATGGAGGGAAGGCTGTGGGTGAAGCATAAAATCTGGGAAAGGTTTTTCATGGTAGGGTTTCCTAGGTAAGGAAAGCTGCCCTGCAGTGAGGAGGAACTGCTGTGTGCAGAGGATGATGAGAAGATCCCGTGTAGCCTACTGGTGCAGCAGCTGGCACCCCAACACGTCACTGGGGGCCAAGAACCCAAAACCTGCTCCTCTCTGAGGCAAAAACAACCTATCCAGTCAGCTTGTCAAACTTCTGGGTTCAGCACCTCCTGCCCATCTGTCTGCCATCGCTGATCTGGATTTTGTACTTGCTTCTGTGGTAAAGGTCAGAGGAAGAGGTAAAACATAGTCACCTCTAGTCTGCTGAACAGTCACAACCCCCTTAGACCTCCCAGTTAATCCAACCTATTACCAAGACCAGCAATGCCAGCCATTGGGGTTTCCATAATTCAGGGATTTTTAATCCACTGAGGGTCAAGGATGAAACCTTTCCCTGTCGTTCATGGTGAGGTCTCCTCCAGGCTGGGACTTGATTAGCCAGGGCAGGCTGTCACCCCAGGCCCCTGAGGAGATGCTGGCTGGTGGAGGGTCTGGAACAGCAGTGGCCAAGGACCAGGAGCTTCCTGGGCATCCCCAGCAGCTGGTAGACAGACCTCATGTGCCAGACAGCTTCAGTGCCACCCAGCATCTCTCTCCACATGGCTCAGCATTTGGTGCATGTGCCTTCCCTTCAGAAACACAGAAGATGCGAGTGTGATCTAGAAAAGAGGAGATTTTCTAAACAGAAGCAGCTGCTTTCCTTTCCCCCAGGATTTCAGCAATAAATGCAGACTGTCCACACCCTTTGCATCATGGCTTGTCAAAAACACTGTGAAGTATAACTGTGAATTCCCAAAGGACATCCACTTCACAGGAAATTTTAAAATCTAAAAATCATTACGTTGAGGCTTTCTGACTTGCAGGAAGTTTCCAACCTTTGTCTATTTGTTCTCAACTGGGATAGAGAGGAAATACAATCCAAATATCAAAATCTCCAGCAAGCCAGTAACATCTGTTTCGCCCGGCGCAACAACCACCAAAGCAAACCAAAACGCTGGTGGAGGTAGGACCAACGTCCAACATCTTTATCCTACCTACAAATTAGAAAGTGTGGTGTGTGCTTGTCTCTGCTTGAATTAATACCAAGTGATTAGCACATCCCTACTGTAACGCTGCACAGGCACCAGCTGGAGGGATAAATTACAGCTCGGGAGCTCATTTCCCAAACAAGCCATGGCAGGCACGTAGCCCGGGTGGGGCTGGAGCCTGGCCAAGCGAGGAAGCGGCGCAACCACCATTGGCTGTGAGGAAATAACAAGTGCAGTTTTCAGTAACTGTTTATTAAAAGGATAGCGATATATTTTCATGTTTCAGTGTAACTGGAATGAGTCCTCTTGACTTTGCCAGAGACTGTTCTTAGATGTGTAACAGCTTAAAGGGAATGGGTTTTGCCATAACTTCAGGTGATTATAACCAAATGTCTCTTTATTTATTCATCAAGGGGGATTTGTCAGGGGAGGAATACCACATTTTGAATTATCACTGGAGAGAGAGGTGCTGACAACTGTGCTCAGGTTTTTAGTACCTAATTAGCAGCCTGCTGGAACTGCGCCTCCTCTCATTACTCCTGATTACTGCCTCATGACGTTTTGTAAAGAATTGGTGCAATGTTTATAAAACCCTTCCTTGAGAGTTTGTTTCTGAGGTTTTTTTTGTGTTGCTGCCAAGCTGTTCACCTCCCCTGGGGGGACAAGAGCTGATATTTTGACAAGGAAAACGGAGGTGGGGTGTGCTGGGGAGATGTTCCCCCCACTCCGAGACGGTGGCTAGGGGTCCTGGGGGAGAGGCACCTGCAGCTTATGGCTGGAGCAGCAGCATCCCATGAGAAACTTCTGCTTAGCAAGCGACTGGGAAAACTCCATCCCTCTTCACCAAAAACCATCGTGTCCAACTGGAGCATTGTTTGGATGGATGGTAACAACTCACTCTCCATCAGAAGCACAAAAGCACAACTTTTCAGTGGTCCATCCTGGAAAAAAAAATCTTTATTACTCGTTGACAGAAAACCAGAAATTCTCAGCTCTGGTCACATGCTCTTTGATAGGCAGAAAGTGGTCCTCCAGCAAGCTGAGTTTGTTATGGCAGAAGAGATGGGACAAGCCTGCTGTTAAGCTGAGCAGCGGTGCGACAGCTGTATACAGAAAAACGCTCTTGTGACACACCCTTTGTTTGATCACAGCTTTTCCTCCTTGCCTTGCTCAGCATCTGCTGGGTCTCACAGGTGATGCTGTTTGGGCAAGCTGCCCTGCCCTGAAGCTGGGGGTCATGGCAAGGTGGCCAGAGCCCTGCACCCTGGGACAACCGCAGGCAACGTCCCCAGCCTCCACCACCATGGCTTAATTACAGCAGCAAGAAACCCCAGTGTGTCCACTATGCAGGACAGAACATCACAACAGAAATGCATTCCATGGAGCCAAGAATGAGGTATCCCATGGCAGGCAGGTGGAAATCACCACCACCACCACCAAAGGAGGAAAAAAATAAAGGAATTAGAAATAATACTAATTTAATCACAAAATAAAAAATGTATTTTCCATCACTGTCACAGGGAATACAAGTATAAATTCAAGCTCAACAGCAATGAATGCCTCCTATTTGGGTATCTAATATTCCCCCTGATAATGACTGCTGTGACTGACCTTCCACTGAAGATAGGGCCCCAGCCCCACTGGACTCAAGCTGTAGAAAAAGGTGGCAATAAGCTGGTTCCCCCTACAATTTCAGGATAACACAGTAACTCACTGGGAGATATAAATGGATATGAGTGGTTCAGATTTAAAATTAGAAAATGAGAAAAATTATGATATTATTAGCAGCAGACACAGTACATCAGCTGATTTCACAGGTGAGTTTCAAGGATAATTTTGCTTAGGAAGAAGATAATGAAGTGAAGTCATCTTGCCAACGCTAAACTAAAAGTTTACAAATGACTAAATTTTAAGCAGAGCATAATGCATAAATGGAGGTGAAGGAAAAACTATTGTGACTTTGTTAGGAAAACTAAGATGACATAGTTGTCCAAGACAGAGGGCAGATAGAGATGACGACCAGACAACTGAGAGGTAGGAAGTCTTGGAACTAAAGCGTGTCGCTTTTGTACAGTACAACAAAACACTGCACAGGAGAGAGGCTTCCAGGCTGAAAACAGGCAGTAGTAGTGTCCCCTCTGGCAGGTAGCATCACTCAGGCCTTAGTGAAGGATAAACCCATGTTACATGGACTACCTTCAATCTGTGAATCTGCAGCTCTCAAAGGTGGAACTCATGAGTCACAAGCCAAATACTGGGTTGGTGGTTAGGCTTGAATCTGTAGCAGAAGCATCATGTTGCTGAGCCCAGGCAGGGAAAGGCCAAGCACTTCTAGTCTGAATGCAGAGGGCACAAGTCTCAGATTGACCTCAGAGCAGGAGGGAGAGAGAGCAAGAAGACAGCAGGACTGGAGCTGGTGGGACAAGTCAAGGAGTTGAGGCTGGGGAGGGCAGAGGGAGGAATGGACACCAGAACCACTTAGGTGCAGAGACTTGCCCTGAGATGCAGGTAGAGTTTGGAGCTGAGGAGTAGGGCATATGGAAAATGAGACTCACAAGCACAGAGAAATTGGGACCAGAGTAAGGGAGAGAGGTGAAGGCAAACACGGAGAAGGAGAGACTAGTCACATGGGAGGGGAGGAGACTGCTTCTTCAGACTGACCATATATAAGGTAATATGGGAAGTGTGAAGGCAGCAGGGGAGAAGGGTACTGAGTTCCAATAAGTAGCCTAGTTAGAAATGTCAGCAAGAGGCGCCTTAAATGAAGAGTCATGTACCAATTAGAGGTGTCCCACAGGAGCAGCTGTATGAAATTTATAGCTCTGTGATACACAAGAAGTCACATAAAGTAATAATAGTTCTTTGGCTTTAAAACATGGAAAAGGGAAGCCACTGCACTGTGGTGGTGTGGTACATGGTGGGAGGCTGAGAGATCATAGTCATAAATTGAAGAGAGAGAAGTTCACACTCACAAGGAGAAACTTCTACAGCAGAGACAGTCAAGCAGTGGCACAGGTTGCCCTGAGAGGCTGTTGAGGCTCTGCCTTGGGCATTTTCAAGACTCAAACGGAGAAAGACTTGAGCAACTTGGTCTGACCACAGAGACTGTCTGAACACCCCTTTGGGAAGCGAATAGTTCCTGCTCTTTCACTGACCAACTAGTTAATTCCCTAGAGGTAAAAGCAAAGAAGAGGATGGCAGGTGAAAGTGATTAAAAAAACTGGCCCTGGGCAGGCATGAGACAATGGAGGGTTAAGTGGGAAATAATCTCGTCCAGCCATATTTCAGTTGTCTTAAACCCTCATGACTATGCTGTAGCCTGGTGGACTAAGGGCTCCACCAGATGGAATCTCCTGCCACTGAAGAATTCACATAGCCAAGTAGTGCTCAAGTCCTAAAACCTGGGCTCCCCATAAACCTGTTCAATGAGCTGGCAGGCAAGCAAGTGGATTGCTCTCTTTACTCTGCAGCTGTTACACCACAAATTGGTGTATTAGATTCCCACAAAACATCCCAGTTTTCACAAATCATAGATTTCTAACAAAATTATCTTGGCTGGAAAATTCCTACCCAGTTGTAGCTCTGAAGACACAAGTGCATAAATACTATAGGAGCTGACCCTCTTCAGAAAGAGCTGTACCCCATTAGTGGGTTTTACCCTGGCCCTTGATGGTTTGGTGATCCCTATTCTGTCAACACTAATCAGAGAGAGAAGGATGGGATTTGAGAAAGTTGAGGCACATTCCGTTGGCACTCTGAAGACCAGAAGCAGCATGATGGATCTGAGCCAGTATCTTACTGGAAGCTAGCACAGGGATCAGAGTGCCAGGGTGTTATGCTTACTGTGACGAGTGCTGCTTGGTAGGTGGCCCACTGCATGCTCAACAAGCTGGAACTCCTTCAAAGCTCCCTCCTGCAATCCCATTGCTTGCCCAAGTAAATTGCTGGATTTCATTTTTGACATGGAAAGAGAAACATGTTTCAACAGAACTAGATTCCCTTTTCTCACAAAGCTGGTCTTGCAGCCCTGCTTTTAAAAGCGTGTATCACTGACGGGAATGCAATTACTTTTCCTCACAACAGCACTCTAAACCAAAAATTCCCTAATAAACCAGCAGTCATCAGTGCAATTCCTGATGACTGTCAGATACTTAGCACATGTTGTATGTAGCGCTGCCTTGGGAGGTACTGGTCCAACAGGAGTGTTTGAATCCTGCAGCAGTGTGATGCCCTTCCTCCTACAAAACAGTCAGAGCTATACCTGGAGCCCAGGTGACAGTGTGCCCTGGTGGGACGTTCTCTCCAGTCAGCATCACTTGGGAGCCAGTGAAGGTAGTAGATAAATCTGATTAATTTGGATAAATCTGTTCTATAACCACAGTGTTTCAGTTTAACTTGTTCTTGAGCAATATGGGGCAACGCTAACCGCAGTTCATATGAAACTGAGCACACCTATTACACACAGTGACCAGCATTCCTCTTTGCTTATGTGGCAAACGGACCCACCATTTTTAAAATCTTTTTAAGTCAGCTTAAACTACGACTCCCATGAATCATCAGGGACTCTTTCGGAAAACACGAAATCGGAAGACG
>JAVSBS010022234.1:32481-42658 GCA_033124195.1 Coracias cyanogaster | reverse complement strand
TGGTCTAGTGGGAGGTGTCCCTGCCATGGCAGGGGGGTTGGAACGAGATGATCTTTGAGGTCCCTTCCAACCCAAACCATGCCATGATTCTATGATACACAAGACCACAAACCTTCAGCACTCCTTCCTCCCGCAGGAATTACTGCAGCTTTTGCACTATACTACTTGTGGTCCTTACGTTAAATGCCTTTGTTGATAACTCCTATTAAATGTAATGATTAATTTGATTTTTGTAATCTTCCTGTGTGCTGACCCCTACAATCTTACCCAGGCCTTGGGGAACTGAACAGCAAATGTAGCACTGCTCTTCATACTTCGTAAATAGCCATGAAACATCAGGAAGTGCCAGCAATGGAACCTGGAGTCAGATCATGGTCTAATGAGATAATCTTAATGAGCAGATACTAAATGCTCCTTAGTTAGAAACCACCAAATAAAGCAAGTTAGAACAAGGATGATTTGAATATAAATCCACCCAGGATACGCTAAGTCCTAGGAGCTGCTGTACCTGCTGCACACAAGTGGAATATGAGTTAACCAGCTTATATAGTCTTCTACCCAGTCTTACCTTGCATTTTGCAAGGAATTTGTTATAAGACAGAATTCTTACGTGCACTTCATGTAGGTGCCTGCAATGCCAGACTCCAGTGGAGTAAGTGGCAGGCAGGCCAGGGTCCTCCAGGGAAGATTTGTGGCAGCTCTTTGAAACACACGTTTCCTTGAACAGAAACATCAAAGCGGGACGGACCATTCAGGACTCTGGAGAATGACACTCAGTGTCCCCATAAACCCAGTATTTCTCTTTATTTGGGCCACATGGCAGCTGTGTTTTCACCTTATTTCTTCTCAATTTAAAAACAAGAGAAGTTTTTATTTGTGCAGTTAAAGGCAGATATTCATGTGCTGTAACTATGTATTTTCTTTATGGAAGTCTTCTGTTGAATGAACAGCTATGTCTTCTGATGTACGTAGATGTATCTGGCATATAGCACCAACACCGGGAGATGCCATTTTTTGGACACACAGGCTCATAGTGCAGGCTGATAGTCTGTATAGTCCACACTGCCCCTGTCAGCCTGCACAAACCGCCTTCTTTTCCCTTTCACTCTGGTAGTACGGTCATTATTTTTAGAAAATTTCAAGGCTCTAGGGCTTTTTTCATCTCATGTAATCCTTATTAATAAGCTTTAGTATGCTATTACTTTCAAAAGTTACCAAATTTGGCTGAAAGTAGTATTTCACTGCATTATATTCTTTAACAATTACCATTACTCACTGAAGCACAGAATTATCAGGCATTGTATTTTTTTTAAATGGCAAAGTTATTTTTTAACCTCTTTTCCCCAAAATATGTATTATCTTGCACACAATCCCACAGTGAAGACAGACAGAAGACTGCTTAGGAACTATAGTTACTTTTGCCTCATTTCTGCTCTGGTGAATGATTTTTTTTTTTTCTATATGCAATAGACAGGAAAAAAGAGGCTAATTTGTGTTGCGACAGGTGTGGAGCACACTTCTTGACCTCAACCTGTAGACCCCTCCCTAATACTCTGCAATTTGCAAAAAAAAGTGAGTGAATACATAGCCTATGCATATCTAAACTGTACCTTCAAAACAGCCTCCCCTTTATCCCCAAAAAGGGAACGACAAGGAGCAGTGGCCAGTCTCGGAGCCTTGCCCATGCTTAGCCAGTGCACTCCTGCTGAACGCAGTTTTTCTCTAGATATTCACTGAAGGTTCTCAGTGGCTGCTCCACAAACTTTGTGTCCTGCTAGAATACACTGGGATCAGCAAACACAGTGATACCTCCTTGGTATCTACCTCCTCACGGATCTTGACATGCTACTCATTCTGGCAGATCTCTGTGCAGTATCGCCGTACCTCCGCACTGAACTCTAAGCAAACTCAGAAATAACCTGTAGGGTATCTTCTATACAACAAATGTTTCCTTTTCCAAATATGCTTCTTGTCCTGTAACAATTTTAGGGAGAAACATTCAATACCTTTCAGAGTCTCCTTAAAAGGAGGAGGGGGTATACTGACATCGTATTTGTTCAATCCCATGACTCCAGAAGTGTTTTTGATACTGAAGAGTACTTTCATCAGAGAGGCATGAGGATTAGAAGACAAAAAGCTCCTGATATTTTCAGTGCAAAAACCTTAAGCATTGATCTTGTCTCTGAAACACAGCTCAGTAATTTAGCAAACGCTGCCTGTAGCTGACTATCAGCACCGGAAAGATGCAGAGAGAAGACTGACATGATATAACATTAGGATAATCAGCTTCTAAAAAACAAATAGATGTGCACGCATGAAAGTATGTAACTCGAGCTGAATGTCGTTAGCACATCTCAGGAGAGCTGATTAAAGCAGCCGTTACCATAAAACCACATTTAGTGAAATAGAGTTGAAATAACGTAATGATCACAGCTCAAAGCAGTTGATGTATTACCACTTGCATTACGATCTGATGACAATCAAATCCTGAACAGCCATGAGATTTTTAGGCATCCATGAATATTGAATCGCTTAATAATACAGCACACTAATAAAATATTTGGAGATCGTAAATTTTTTTTCTAATTTAAAATCAGTAACAGAAAATACAAAAATGAATCCTAGTGAATACCTGAAAATGCTTTGTAGATCAGACCATTAAAAGATTATATTCCATCTGATTCACATATATGCATAATTTTTTTCTGGAGGAGCACTCATTAATACAATCATATCAACCCAATAGCTATGTGTACAGATGGAAATTTCAAATCTAGGCTTAAATGGGCAAATTAAACACACACACAAAGGCATGACTCTTTAATAAAAGAAACAAAAGCCTAGAACAGTGGGATGTTTTGAGCACCCTCTAAATTCCCCAAACACCAGAAATAACGTAATATTCAGCCTTTGGGGAAAATGCTGCTTTTATATCTAGTGTGCTAGTAAATAACTGCAAAGCAACTTCTCCCTGTTCTCTGGCAGATCCTGCTGTGCGCTTTCTCTCCTGGATTACATAACCTGCGGAATGCAGATCAAGGACATGACTGATGATCCTTCTGTAATTAAAGCTCCCTAATGCTGCCAACGTAATTTCTATACAAAGAGCTAGGTATAAAGCGCCTTGCCCTTTCCTGAGCCCTTAAAATCTCTTATGCAAGCAGCAATCACAAGCCATTAGAGAGAAAGAAAGAATATAATTTATTTGCACTTTTGGGAAGAAACTGCAAGATATTACTCAGTTCATTTCAAAACTGGTGATGTCTGCAAACAATCCTCCTGATATATCAAACACATTCTTACACAAGTTCCCCCAAAGGGATTCATCAACTGTAACAGCAGATTCTAAGGTTTAGCCTACAAATGAACTCACTTAAAAAAAAAAAAAAAAAAAAGATGAGGCAGAAAATTTTACATACATTGTTAAATAGAGACCAAAGAAAATTTATTTCTGCCTCATCATACTCTATCATTAAAACTGGAAACAATGGATTTCAAAGATCTCTGTATTTAAAAGATGAAGCTTGTGTTTGTATGCATGGTAGTTGACTTGCATAGTTCATTTATAACAATCAGTAGCAAAGCCACTGCAAAATGAACAATCCTTGAATACAGATTATGTAGAATATTAATTTCAGTAATAACTGAGTATGTGGAGGCTCACATGTAAAGAGACTAATGTATTATACATCTCACATTATGCTGTGAGAGGTTAGAGGACTTTGAAGCCCTGCAAGACAGAAACTATAAAATGTGTGTATTGCTTTATCAGGAGGGAAAACAGACTGAATTTCTAAGACACACAAACTTCAGATCAACCCAGACAAATGTGGGGGGAAAAGTGGACATCTTACACTGTAAAGCCACTCTTTGAAAGCAAACAAACCATAGCTGGATTGTTTAAACTTTTTTTGAAAAGTCACAGAAGTATCTGCAATGTAATACTGCAGCCCACAGATTATTAATGTGTACCGAAATGAAGTTTTCTCCTCTTACAGACAGAGGTAACTGAAGAGATACATGTACTGCTGTTTTAATCTATGAATACAGTTTAAAATAACTGTGCTAAGGCAACTTTAAAAACCCAAACAAACCAACCCAAAAAATGAGAAAAAAAGCCCCAACACAGAAACAAACCACCCACCACCCAACCCTTTCTGGAATCCTCAGCTCTTGATGCATTTTCAATGCTTTCTAAAAGTCCCCACTCTCAGTCTTTCAGCCCAAGCTGAATTCTGCCTGCAAACAAAGTCAGCAGTTACACAGAAACAAAGGTGCCACCTCTGCCTGCGTTTAAGCAGACAAAGCTTTGTGTGTAGGAGAATTCATCCCCGTTCTTTTAGAGCCCATGTTGTGAAGGTATAGTATACTAAGGGACAGCTACTGATTTTGAATGAAGTTATCTAGAAAGGTATGAAGATCTGTTGAATGACATTAACTGTACACAGTTAAGATCTTTCTGGTAAGGACAATTGGAAATTTCTGTCGAAAAAGATAAGGAACAAAGCAAAATAAGTTCTGTAAATGAAGACTGAAGATTTCACATATCAAAATTTCTTTTAGTAACAAGGATGAGCTTCATAATAAGACTACACATGATCATCTTAAACATACAGCTGAGAGACTGGACCAAATAGCACAAGATAAATTTCCTTTAGTTTTAGTAAGGGAATTATGAAAGTACCTAGAAGCCTCAGGTACTTCATGTTTTGAACTTTACAAATACCACCACAAAAAAGTAACCAAGCAATACAGCACCCAAGTAGTGCATGTGCAACAGCACTTGTGGAAACACCAAGACAGAGACACAAGGATGTTTTGTCTGGCTGCAAGCTGCTGACCCAGAAGGATGCACATCTTCTACGGATCTTGTGCTATACCTGTCAGTCCTATGCAGATGTTGAAGGGTATGACAGAAGATCTGAAGCTGCATCAAATCCCTATGTGCTACCATCTGAATGTCACCTAGAGATAGGCAATCTGATTTATGACTAACTTCGGAAAAAAAAAATTGATTTAACCACTCATACAAGTACCTGAGCACCTAAAAGTCACTATTTCCATGGACTGAAAAGCTATGGATGTGGTCATCAGAACTACAAATATGGCAGGGTATGAATATGTATTCATTACAAACAGTACTGTATACTTGAGGTGAAGAATGACTTAATATAAATCATACATGGATATTGTAACCAGCTGCATCTTTTTATTCTGATGCTGGACTTCTGTTCTTTGATCAGTCTCTCTTATATGTTAGAGCTGTAAACATTCCTATTTTTCTTTCCTTTGTTTTCCCTCCCACAAGGTGGTGATCCAATAAATCCTTTAGGTAACTCAGATGTGCATTTTATAGCAAGGTACAGGTTTTTTTGAGGAAATGGAAGTCAAAACAGAATAGTATTTCAAAACACTCCCTTCTCCTCTACCTCTGAAACCAACAACTTTAAAACTAATTCTAGAGAAGTACACCACCAAATCCATGATTGCCACTGAACTATTTTCATAACAACACATCTAGAAAGATATACACTGCAGTGTATTTAAACACACTTCTCCCTCCATGTCTCAGGGCAGTTAGTTTAACACAGGAAAATCAAGATACGTTTTAGGTTTGAAAACACTGAGAAGGACCAAAGGCACCTGACTGACCATTCGAGCTCCGCAAAGGATACAGTACTTACCTTTAGAGAACATACTTTATTTAATAGAAGTTTTTTGCTCCAATATACAAAATAAAGGACTGTAGTCCCAATTAACATTTACATAGTTACACAGCAAATAATTTCCACCATTTACAATGACTGACGACTTTCTCACGTTTCCCACTGTATTACATACAGCCAAGAAAAAAATTCTATAATGCTTTACATACCAGTCACTTACATTTTGTACTCTCCTGCATCTTTTCACTATTTTTTTTCAGTTGTAGTTTCTGATATCAGTTTAATTAAGAACTTACAATTATTTCAGCTGCACTAAAAGAGAAATGAAATATATAATTTGGAATACTATCTCAAAATCCCTATACAAAATAAAAGTCAGTATCTTATAAAAATACATAGCAGGAGTAAAACCAGTGAAACAACAAAATGTTTTAAATTTTGTTAGGGTATAAAATATTTAGCAACTAGCCTCAGCTTTTAACTACACAAAAAACCAAACCAAAACAACCCCAAACATTTTCAATTAACAAAAAGTAATGTGACAGTTTTTACAACACTGTACCTTTAGTATGCAAAGGACTTCATCCTTCTAACATGCACCATTATCCAACTGATTCATCTCTTAAACCCTTTTCCCACTGAAAACTGAAAAAAGGTTTTAAAATTATTTGAATCCTTTAAGAAAAATCCAATCATATTTTCTGCATCTCCAACAATATTTAAGCTTTACTTTACAATGCTGGTAGTTTAATCATGATACATAATTTTTCTATAAAAAAATTCTAGCCAAACTAAGGCTTTAGAAACGCTGCATTTTACAAAAGCAATTTGTTAACAGTACGATAGTTGCTAAATAGCCCAATTTATTTAGTGACCCTGTTAAAGATTTGTTCAACTGAGTGAATAGGTGAAGTCATTTCCTGAGCTAAAAGATACAGTTAAGTAAATAGTCAATCATAGCAGCAGACAAGAGACATTCTTTTCAGAAGTTGTAACAGTATCAATAAAATAAGCTTAGAAAATTACAATAATGTAAAAATCACTTGCTGAAGAGGGAGTGACAAGGATCTCCAAAACCTGATTGCCATAATCTGGAATGCACATCTCACGACTTTCCAGAAATTACATTCAGCTACTGTCAGACAACGTACTGGTAACTGGAAGAATGTCAAATCACAACAGTTCACATTTCCTACAGATCAGGTGTTTTGTCAAGGCTTAATTCTTAATGGTGTTTCATAAACCTAAAGCAAGGTAAACTGCCTAGTTTCATAAATTTTCACTCCACAAGACTTAAGTATTATTACTTTGAAAGGAATGTGGTATCTTCAGTCTCATGAAATTCCAAGCCTGTTTCTTCTTATTACTCAGATGTAATTTAAACCTAAACAGGTTTTTGAGATAGTCTCCTAAGTCATTTGGAACAGAAGTGGATCCATTTTTAGGAGAGGGAATAATATTCTTTAAATGGTTTACTTTGATCCAAATAATTCTAATTTGCTTAGAGTATGAACCATTAACAAATTTTTAAAGAACTATAAAGACCAGTATACTACCACTGCACCATTATTTGCTTATGATACGCATTCTTGAAGTCTTCTGTGTAATAGTTTCACCACTTTTTTTTCCGTTCATAAATGAAGAGAGGATATTCTAATATAATTAAATACAGTACCTCACTCAGATACCAGTTCCTCCAGAAGGAAATCTCTCTTCTGTGTTACTCATTTTTCACAGACATTGTAGGCATTGTTTTTAGAATTTACATTGGCTCTTCTTTAACATTTAAACATAATTAGTTTTAATTCAAATTAATATATAAAATTTCCAATACTTGTTAGAATAAAGGACAATATAAAGGACAATACACAAAATCCTAAGTTACAATAATTTATAAATAAAAATAAACTATTACAAACCAAATCTTTCCCCATACGGAGATTAAAAGCCATAATCTTGACTGATTGTTCCCGATCATACATTATAAGTAACGTAAGCTTCTTCAGAGAAGCAAAACTTACTTGCCTCCCTGACATCAGTTTATATCTTCAGTTAAACCACTACCATCAAGAAGGCAATTGTGTTGGGCCCAGATATATCTTCTTGCTTACATCTTAACCCTCCCAACCTCATTCTTTTAAACTCAAGCACAGGAAACTAAGTTCACAAAGAGTTCTTTACCTTTAATACACAACATGTGTATAAAATACAGATATCTAATGCTCCTATTGCACCAATCTGGCAGTGCAGTTAGAACCTGATTCAAATTCCACTGAAGTCCATAAAAGGTTCTCCAGTGACCATAATGGGCTTTGAATTAGGACCACAGAGATAGGTGTTACCTAATGGAAAGCTCCTGCAAGAGTGGCTGGTATCTCTCTTTTCGCTTATGGGATGCAGTGGAGATGTGTAGTTGACATGATACCTGAGCAAATAAAATGAAAATGGTACAAAGGTTTTAAGAATCCCAAACTCTTTACTTAGTTGTGTGCAAACTGTGCTACTGCCCCTGGAGCTCCGTGCTTTCCTTTTCTTCAGTGCTTGCTCCATTCCAAGATAGAGAAAATGTGAGGCATAAAAATCTCTCTTCGCTAAAGTTCCCTCTCAATCCCGAGACTGATAGAAGAGGATGTAACCAGACTCAGAGTTCTTTGATATGTCTGATGTCAACCCGTAGAATTCTTCAATAGCTTGTGCATCAATTTTCTGTGTGTAAAAACCCAAAAATTTTAATTAAGAATATTTTGCATATACATGGTAATAAGTTCCAGTCTAAAAACTACTGTCAAACAAAGGTAACTTGCACATAATTACATAAAGTGATAAAATCCAAATAATTCTTAAACCTATGTTTTTGTTTCTCCCGTCATCAGCTGCACAGAGGGTAGCAGCTATATATATTTCCTGTATAAATTTTAAGTATTGAATCTACTACGACCACAATCTTACGTGCATTGCTTGTAGAAATTTCACACAGGAAAGTTTAAAGACAGCAATATCCCGTTGAGACTTTATATCAATATGAAGAATTAAAGTACAAACTTCAATTTCTAAATCTAAGCAGTGTAGGCCAATCAAGTGCAGACGAGAATAAGGAGAAGGCAGAGAATGAAGACTAACTTTTTCTATGTTTTTCACACAGAATGTTTGCTTGTGATTCTGTTAGCTTAGAAAGCCTCTTATAACCAAGATTTTGAGGGAAAGATGCAAAACTTCTCTTGAGAAGGTGGAAAGAGTATTGTTTGGTTTTCATTGTCATTGCTTTTGGCCACAAAAGAAAAATGGGAAGCAAGCTTTCTTCCCACATTTTAAATAAAAGGCAATTAGGCTAAAAACAATAAAAAGGTGGAAAGATAAATTTTCCTTCACTTAAGCAGATTTTATTTAATCTCATTTTATTTAATCTCATTCCTGTTATTTGGAATAAAACATCTCTCAGGAAGGAGTGAGCCTTCCAACTTGATGAACCATAGGCCTAAAAGTCAATGAGATGTTTTAGATTTAAGAAGTTTCTCTCAATAAAGAACAAAACATAACTGATGAAATGGAAAGATGACAAAGTCAAAACAGGTGATGGGAATTCTGCTGTTCCAAGAAATTAGTTAGAAACCTTTTTTTCCTAATAGTAAGAATTCCTGGAAGCATGGCTAATATTAGCAAGAATACCACCAAAGGCAAAAGGCTCCTGTTTCAGAGATTAGCTTTAAAATTTTAGGGCAAAATTTCAAAAATCTGAAGTTTCTTCCTATTTTGATATTTGTTACACCTTTGTGTGAAACAATCCAGGATACTCGACAAAACAGACCATCAGACTGACCCATTCCATTACGTCTTAAGCTCCCAGGAAATAGGACCAAATGGCTTGCTCCAAAAAATTGTCCTCAGAAAAGTATTGCAGTAAAACCAATTTATCTGAATTTTCATTTGCCATGTCCTCTGGCCACAGGAATAGCTTATTAAATAAAGGTGAAAGACAGTGAATACACAAAGATGCTTCTTTTATGAAGTATAAAAACCAAAATGCAATTCAAAGTATCATACAGCCAAATTGTAAGGTGCAGCTCTGCACTCACAGTTATTCTCATTTAGACTGGGGTTGAAGCCTCTTTTCATTAGTGTACCAGCCCTTTTACTTTCAGTAATCATACACATAAGGAGAGTGGAGGCACTCTGTCTGGTATGAGAAAAAATCCACGGTTACACAAAGCTTACCTCAACAATATCATCATCAAAAAGCAACCAAAAATCATGACTCTTCACTATTGCAATATAATGTCCTCTGTTAGGGCCACTGTAAAATTAAATTAGAAAAGAACACAGACAGTGATACATATGTATGTAGAAACATATTTCATTAAATTGTTCTTTTCTTGTAGAAAAGTAATACTTAACAGTAATTAAAATAGCCACTACTACAATTCCTGTTTGGATGTTTCTTTTCTTTTTTCCCCTCCACTTATATCGTCTTCACAGTCAGGTCTTACTTATGTCTATATTTAATATAGTGGTAC
>JAVSBS010022234.1:16350-30201 GCA_033124195.1 Coracias cyanogaster | reverse complement strand
GCCCTGCTTCCCAGGGAGTGGCCAAACATCGCCTACTGATGGGAAGTAGAGAATAAATCTTTGTTTTCCTTTGCTTCCGTGAGCAGATTTACTTGGCTTTTGCTTCTATTATTATTAAACTGCTTTTTGTTCCTCCTCTTATTTTCCTCCCCGTTCTTTTTGCTTTGCTGAGGAGGGAGAGGCGAAAAAAAAGGGGGGTGACAGAGTAGCTTGGTGGGCACCTGGCGCTCAGCCAAGGTTAACCCACCACAGGAATACACTGTTATCACTTTTCACAATGTACTATCGCAGCAACAAAGCCATATATTCTGTCAGCATTGGTAGCATCTCCCCACAACGCTTCCTTTCCGAGGAAACTTTTCTTTTAAGAAGTCTTTAAATGCTATTAGAGTTCTGTGATACTTTGTTTTGTTTTTTAAACATAATTATGTTAATACAAAAGTCCCTCATGTAGAATAGATTTATTACCTTCCACAATGAACTACCACAGCAACAAGGTCATACATTCTGTCAGGATTGGTGGCATCTCCTGAGGTGTTAAATAAACGAAGTTCTAAAGGAAAAACTACTCTATAAGAGAGTTTTGTGTATCGATGCAGCTGATCCATGTACTTAAATCTCTTCAAATGGAGAGCTAGAATCATAGGCAGCTTTTTTACTTTCATCCTGAAAAAAACAACCAAAACCAACAGTATTTCCAATATCCATTCAAAACATTCAGTGGATATCAATAAACAGGAAACTGTCTTGTTGAAGTCTTTAAAAATTATTGCAAGTATTTTTAAATAGCTCAAATAATCAGCAGTTTGAGTAATATCTCCTGTGTTACTATACCGCAGAGATTTTTAACAATTGAGAAAATTGCAAATGTATTTAAAATAATAAGCTATAATATACAAGAAGAACAGCCATGATGAATCCACATAAAAATTTAGATATAATGACTGCATAGCACAGAATTCAATTTTTAAACATAACTACGCATAGCTTTCCTGAGCTTCCAAATGCAAAACCTAGATCTCACTTGGTATACAGCGGAGATATTGCAACAAAGTTGTTCCAGAGATCCTGTTCCTGTTAAATTTCTTAGCAAACCAGCCAAGACAAACAAACTTTTAAAAATAAGCTTTGTTACACCATTTTGTTATGTACGTATAGTCCAAGTTTTCATATCAAGCCATTCATTGAACATTGTCAATGGACACAAATAGCCCACCTTGCCTCATGCTACACAAACAAGATAATGCTGTGCTCTAGCACAATGATTTTGTACAAAGGTTGTGGCATTATTTTATGGCAGACAAAGCCAGAAAGTGATAATCTATTTTTACTGAGGGCTTACTGGTCCCTCTCCCTAGTTCGAGGTGTTGAGATGTTGCATCAGTGCCTACAAATCCTCATCAGCCAGCCACAGCTGGCCTGGCAGCAATCACAGACTCTGGGCAATAAATCTGTCCATACTAACAAAGCAACCAAAGCTAGAGTGCTCTGCTTCTTGGCACAGCTAATTGCCTTAGATCAGCACTGTGCCAAATTCTTTAAAGTGCCTTCAGCCCTGAAAGGTAGCTCAAAAGTCTCGACAATACAGCCCAGGTTTCAGACATTTCTACTAAGATCCTATTTTCAGGATGTCAGGAAATAGGACTGGCTTGTACAAACCTTTCTTAAAAGACAGGGGGCTGAGGACAAAACCATTGAAAATTCACCTTCCCTCCCTTTTTCTCATTAAACTTAGAATGATAGCAACCTGTAGGAAACCTTGCTAGACTCAGATTTTCTCCATGGTCTGCATGGGAACTAGGAAACGAAAAAAACAGGAGAAGGACAGAGAGATGACAGAAGCAACTTTTTTTAGGAAGAGTTAAATTTTTATTGTATTACTGATATATGGATATGATTTCTGCTGGTTTTTTTTCAAAATGAAGTCCTCTTATACTGCAACTGTGTTAGATAATAGGAGCTCTTTCACTCGTAAAGAAATTCAGGCCACCACCTTTGCTAGTTGACTAGACACTACCACAGATAAAACCCACGCACAGACAAGAGAAGAAAATTATAACTGTAGTCAAACTGAAGTTAAGTCCCACATGAGAAGCTAAATATACACAATAAAAGCTGTGTTTTGCCAATATGGCAGTGCCTACAGTACAGGTTTTATGTCAATAAAGCTTATATTGGTCAGGGATCACGTTACCTCCCACAGAAAAAGGGTTAAGCTAAGGGAACAGAAAACAACAGGACAGGCCTGGCTTCACAACCCTCTAATACACACCAATTAGCAAGCTTAGGCAACGTGTGAAGGCAGGCTTTGGAGGTGAGATATGCCAAAAGCCATCTGCTGAATCTGAATCTATAGTAAACCAAATAACCAGGATCAGTGATATAAGCAGTAAAGCATGTCAGTGTTCCCACCTCTTCAACCAAATACTTTCTCAGATACTAAATACCACACAGCACACAAAATCAGAGGTTTTTCAAAAGGTGTAAACAAGACTAGAAGGATTATTAGGCAGACAATAATTGTTTTTAAATATAATGAATTTCCATGGAGCTTCTGATGCTTTTCAGGAGCACTGTCAAGCAGAAGTTTAGCACAACCAACTACTCGCTTTTAAGAAACCATAAACCCAGTTAACAAAAAGAGTTACAAGCCTCATTCTGACTGAATTGGAAAAAAAGTTCTATCCAACTGATTCTTACAACTGGAAAAATTATTTTATTATCAAGACAAAACTAAGTTTAAGAAGTCACATGGGATCAGTGACTTTTCATAACTACCCACAATCTTTGATTGTCACTAGCAATTGGTTTTAAGTTGTCTTTTCAACTTATATTTGGTCTTAAGACCAAAATCTCATTTGTAATATAAATAATGATCAAGGAGTTGCAAAACGCTTTACGTGGATTCTTATCACTCATGAAAATAGGCTCACTGAATTCAGGCAAGAAGAATGCAACCGAGTTACTCTTAAGTGTGAGAAGAGTAAGAAAAATTAAGGGAAAAAGAACGTTCTCCGCCTGCCTCATACACACACACAAAGAAATACAATAATATTTTCATGAATTACATGGGTTATTTTTTGCCCTCCTCTGTTGTACCTTTTATGTGCTTCTTGCTTACTGCGACATTCTTCACAGTAATATTTGTATTCACTGCACAGAGTTTCTGTATTGCTGAAACCCCTGAATAAAAAAAAAATAAATGATACAGATTCTAGTTTTTTATCTGAAATATAAACATATTTAATATAAACATTATGTTATAGTCTTAAATCTACATAAGCTAGAATTTGCTATGCTTGTGTGCTTTTAATTTTACTTCCTGCTTACTAGGTAACAAATAAAAGACAAATTTCAAAAATTGAGATTTTTGCGCCTACCTTAAACAATGAGTGATTGAAGTATTCTGCTCCACATCAACTGAAAGGTCTAAGAAGTCTTCATCTTTGCTGCTTATCTTCATGTAAAAAGAATTAATAGATTATAGTTAAAGTAGTTATACTAATTTACCTGTTTTTCAGTACTGCTCTGTTTCTGATTTTGATCAGGAAGAAAAAGTGTATATGTGTGGGGTTATATAATGGCAATTGTCAGAATGCTGTGATTTCAGCTCAACAATACTAATGCTAAGTTCCTTCCCGCACCACACTCTTTTCAAAAGAATACAATCACTGGGATTCTTCTCTTTAGTGCTCTCACCTCTGTTCTTCCTCTATGATTCCCTTAAACTGAAAGTTATGTCTTTGCACATCATAATGTCCCTAATAAACTGCACCAATATTTTGAAGCCTCCTTCTGGCTAGATTCATATTCTTACATGAGCAGCAGATAGCTAATTTGTTGTCAAATGACAGTTTGGGATTTGGTCTGATAGAGGCAGAATAGCGCACAGTCATTTCTTACAAAAATGCATGAATAACAATTAAAGTAAAAAAAGAAAATCCTAGAAGCAGAGAATAAATTCCATCACAAATCCTGAGAAATGTTGATGGACAGCATCCACAGTTGCCCTGAAAATCAACTATGTTGTTAAAAGGTTTAGGAAACAGCAATCTGCAACTTTAACTTTTGTCTGTTAGTGTTTCCTCTCTGTATCTTGAGATACTCAGTGCCACTGATGAGAATTCCTCTGCCTTTTATCACTGCTAGGTACTAAAGTAAGTGCTTTTAGAAAGGATGCCTGGCTGCAGTTTCTTGATTGAAAACATGAGAAGTTAAACAGCTACAGGAGAGCTATGTAAGTTGATCTTTAAAACATATGAAATTTATTCCCTTTTCAACTCAAGAATAAAAGTAAATTTGGAAAGTTATTCTCTGATTATTGAGATGAGCAACACACAGTTCCTAAGGGCAGCACAACTATTTTTGAGAATTAATACCACTGGGCAAATCAAAAAACTTAAGAAATTAAGTTAAAAGCTTCTGTTAACATCTGAGAAGACTGGGCAAGGATTCCTCCCACTTTTCTGTAGCTAATCTTTCCAAGAGTAAGTGTACATGTACAAAAAAAAAAAAGTCACTATGCCAGTATACATCACATCTGTTACATCATTTAGACACTGAAGTGTAATGTTTATACTTTTAAAGGGATCACAGAGCATGCATTGAAAACTTCCACGATTTCTTTTGCGTGGAAAAAAAGCCACCTGCATCTTCAGTGTGCTGCACATTTCCTGTCTTCAGGGAGGTTTAGGTGTGTGGACAATTCTTCAAAATATCCTATTGCAAACCACTTTTGGAATGATCAAACTTGAGTTTATAACATTAACAATTCTGGTGGAAATCATCTTAGCCTAGGGATTAAGAATGGCTCACAAAAAACCCCCAACATATCAGTTCTAGAAAACACTCTGCTGCACTGTTCAGCTAGGATAGCTGGAATTACGGAGTCACGTGATCAGTGTTATTCAGACATGCAATTAGATAATTCTTCCTCTTCTGGTCTAATCAAAGAAAATTCCATGAAACAAAGATTTCACAGGCAGCTTTATCCCATGCAGAAGCTGTAAGGGTGGGGAAGAGATGGAGAAAAGGGACATATTTTACTTAGTTAAGAGACTGATACAGAAACCAGAAGTTCACAAAAGGAATTCTTCCATTCTTAGGGATAATACTGCCTTAAAGAACCTCTCTCAGGTTAGCCAGTCCATTGTGCACTTAGGATTGTGAGCAACCATTAAAGGCTTTATTGAAAGAATAGCTGAGTGGATTTTTTCCATCTATGTTAATAATTTAGAAATTGCTATTCTTAATTTTTAATATTTTTTGAATATTAGTATTTGAACAGTATTTTTTTTCTACAACATTAACTCATACAGTTTCCATCTGAAAAAAAAAAAGAAAAATTATTAAAAAGTCACCCTTCCCTCAAAACAGCACCCTCCCTTCTGGAGAGGTTCTGTCTCAAATAAACATCACTAAATTCCTTAAATTAAAGTCACCAATGCTACACATTTCAATCACCTATAAAATGAAAAAAAGAAAGTCATGGTCAGAAAACTTCATCAGTTGCAGAATTAAGCCCTGATGTGTTCAAAAAGCGATCTGTGTGCTACTAACAGAAGAATCTGAATAATAGTTAACAATTTGGGTGTTCTTGGCTAAAGGGGATGGTATGTTGTCCTCACATTAAGGACATAATCTGCACTCAAAGAGCTCAGCTGTACTCTGACGATCGAGAACAGAACAGAAAACTCAGAAGGCTAACCCTCATGGAATCCATATTTCCTTCAGTTTGGAATTTTACTAGCAATGTGAATCAGCTCACTGACAAAAGAGCTTTTGCAACTGTAGGCTCCCATGTGTGCTAAGGCAGAAACTATTTTTAAATGAAGCTGAAACAAAGGGCATGATTTGTCTTGGTTTAAAAAAAAAAAAAAAGGAAAAAAAGTAGGGCATAGTGAAGGTTTCTATACTACTCCTGTAAGAGCCACAACTGGGATTTTCCTTATTACCTTCTCTCAGTCCAAAGTAGAATTGAGCCAAATAATTTTATGCCTTGTAGAATAATCTGAACACGAGTAAGACCATCAGCTGGAGAAAAGCATTATAAATATGTTTTGTGCTTTTGACAGAAGACAATTTCCTCCATAGAACTACGGCCCATGTGTAGCAATTTCAAATTTAATCTTAATGAAGACAACTACATTTTTTCTAGTTGACTGTTATGCTTTCCTTAAATTGTGAGCGAATAAACAGTAAATCAATCATATATGCTCACTATATTTGAAAATAAAGACACTATTCACAGTAATATTGCATCTTTAATGCATCTAAATGTGTTTCTAAGTGCTCATTTTCAGGTCACTGTCTTTTAATTAGACAGAAGCTGATAAGATAGTTTCCAGAATATTAGGGCTTGGATAACAAAGGCCCCAAAATACTAAACCCTAAAGTGCATTAGAACACTGAGTTTAAAATTCAACGGTCCAAAGGGGCACAGTGGCAAACAGACATGGTGTATCCTGTTCAGCAATAGCTAACACAAAAACAGAACCAAGCAATTTTACTAAAACTCTCAAAATTGTGGTAGGCCTGACAACTAATAAAATATGCTGGCAGGGACTGTACCTAGATCAAAATCCTGACAGCAGTAATTCACTGTGCCAAAGTGAGGAAAGGTAATGATGTTAGTCATGGTAAGAGACTAAGCTAAACTTATGTTTCAAGAAGAAAAAAAAATCAGTTCAAGAACTAAAAAAGAAGCAATTGACAGTTGCCATTAAATAGTTATTAGCGGGGAGAAATCTACCAGGAAAGCAAATATGGCAGCTAGAAATCAGCACTTAAATTACACAAAATACCATGATCTACTGAAGTCTGCAGGTACATTACATACAACGTTAGGAAACTGTTTTCACTGAAACAAAAGACAGAGGGGTATTTCTAAAAGACAGAGAAAATTAGATATGAATTATATAGATTTAATCTGATTAATTCCTCCTTTCCAATGTCATGCTGAAATATGTGCATTACCTATTCAAGTTAGGGGAAAAAAGGTATGAAGAGTCATTAAAAAAAGGTCATTTAGCTTTTTATGGTATCTAAAGCATAGACCACAACAGAATTACCGTAATTTTCAAGTTGTCCTGCTTTTTCCTCTTTCTCAAGCATGTGAAATTCAGTTGTAAGTTTTTCTGAAATATATGCTTTCTCTTATTGTAGAACTGTTCTCAAATAAAATTTTAGTATATCTTACTCAAAGAAGGAGTTTATTTCTCAGGGTCTATTATTACAAGAATTCCTGGGGACAGACATTTAGGAAAGTTATGTTCTTTGAGAATCCCAGTCTACTGTCAGTGCCAAAAGCCAACCATAGTATCTTGATTTCAATGGCTTTAAATTTAAAACGTAGCAATTGGCGGAAATCGATTCAGAATACTCATTTATGGAATGTATCATTAAGCATGACATTAAGTTATTAAGACATTAAATTTGATAAGAACTCCACATCCACAAGCAGGAAGCTTCACTGTTCGTAAGAATACATCAATTTAGAATTTTCTAATCTAAATTTTGAAGTGGATTATAATCACGCTGACAATAATTCAATTGGGCATTTTCCTAATATTGACCAAAAAGCTTTTTCCAACAATTCATGCATCAGCTGCTGAAATTTTCTAACTAACAAAAAAAAGAGCAAATATTCATATGAATGTAAGATCTCCAAAGAAAGATACTAATCCAGTACGTTAGCCTGTTGAGGTAAATTAATCATTAAATGTGAAGTTCTGAAATATGGACAAATTTATTTTCCAAAGTATATACAGACTTACAGTTTCACATGTAAGACATCTGGTTTCATTGGTTAACGTCCCCTGAAATATTTCATGAACCCAGGTTGGGTCTGGCGGGCTGTTATTTTCATTGTCAATGTTGCCATTAGGTAGGCGACCATTTTGTTTCTCTTGTTTTCTTTCCTCTTGCAAGATATCCGCAATTGTATTTAATAGGTAGTTTAAGAACTCATGTGCATCCTGCTGCATGTAGTTATCAAAAAGCTCTATAAGATAAAACAACAGATGATTTTTTAATAATCGGTTAGTGCCACACTACAAAAAAAGTTTTTTTAAAGAAGTCAAATTTCAAAATCAGTCTTTATTTCACATCTTAAATCATTCATGACAACACAACACCAACCCAAAATGCATACTTCATAAACTAACACAAAAATATAGCAGGTAGGAAGAAGGAAGGGCAAGTCATCTTACATTCACAGAAATCTCTCAGCTGATTAGAATTAAGAGGAGTGAACCACCTGCAAGAAAACTAGGGCATGATTCAACTACCTAAACATGGGTGTACATACAGTGCCAACTTGCAATGTTATAGCTCATCCTGTCAAGCCTCCAGATGCCAGTCCACAATGACTTGGATCTCCTACAGGGGCTGTACTATCTCTGTCAAGCTTAGGTCAATGTCTTGGACAACACAGGGCATCTCAAATGGCATTAGATGTTGATATTTTCCAGAAATGAACTTATGATGGGAAAGGTTTCATTCTCCATATGCTCTATCACAGGAAGAACTTGAACAATACATTTCAAACATTGTTTTATTTATTTTTACTTTTAGGGTTTTAAGTCCACTGCTACTCTGTCATAAGCACAGTGTCATCAATACAACGAAAATAAGGTTAAGACTAAAAACTTAAAGATTCTGCTATTTTTAAACAAGTAATTTCTTTCTCAAAGTAGGGTTGTGTTTGCAGAAGCCATGTCAAATTAGCCTAAAGTTCTAGCCACAGCAAGATCAAAGATGTTTCAAATCAGGACTTCAAGAAACAAATAGATCCGTATTTCAAGATCTGAAATACCGCTTCTGGAGGTTGGTATATGTGGCACATTTATTACTGGTGGACTTGTTCAATAGATAATAATGGATTAAGTACGCTTTCTGCTTCATATCCTTAGTTTGTCAACATTCCTAAGCATAATGGTTTTAGGGTTAATTCAGTGGAAAGCAAATAGTTTGACTGGCACAGACTTGCGATGTATAGCAACGATACAGATTAAAGTATAAAGTTGAACTCTTTCATACAAGACTAGGCTCTTGTTTATGTTCAAATTGGTACTACCCTGATAACATTGTCTATTGTAGTCCCCTGGGATATCAACCAGAGAAGTTCTCTGTTGCTACAAATCCTCACATTCGGAATGAGACTAAGAAAACCATCACGGCATTGAATCTCACAATAATATTACAGACAATTGCTGTAATACTCGCAATAGTTACTTCTCTCTCTGACCAGGAATTGTTACAAGGAAATCTACTTGCCAATTTAAAAAGCATTCCATATCACCGGCTAATATCATAAAAGTCTTTTAATGTGCAATTACTTTAATTAATTATAACTTGCAATTTGGTTGTAGTTCAAGAATATACTAAGAGACTGGACTTCGGTGGAGGAATGCTTCTGAGGACTGGAAAGATGAATGAAAAAGATACTCAGTGAAGATTAAGTTTTGAAGTGCATACAGGGACTACCTGGAAGTTTTCCTATCATGCACCTGATGGCATCCAGGAGTTAACTTCAAATAGAAAAAAAACCAAACCCTGAGTTATTAGCAAGATAGGAAGAATTTTATCCTAATCTAGATCATTTGGAGAGGTTAAATAGTGCAACAGGTCAGCCAAGAGTATGGAGCAAGTAGTTTATTAAAAGAACTACTACACTATTTTTGAGAAGTAAGAGTAAGTTCAACTCTGAATCTAGCCAACTGCAAGGCCTTTAATCAAGTAAATCAATGCAGAACAAGAGCTACAAGCCTCTTGAGGTAAAACACTTCAGAGGTTTTTCACAGTGTTACATGACAGACTGCTCAGGGCTATGTGCCCAGTTAGAGAATTAGCATGAAGTACAATAGAATGAAAGCTACACATTGTTCATTTTATAATTAGAAGAAATTTAACAAACATAACAGTATACCTTCAGCTGACTTCAAGCCAGCAGCTGCTTCCCAGCCAGTTACGCTTTAAGGTCGTTTAATAGACGCATGTTGTATTCAGACATTGAAAAGAAAGATGGAATAGCAGCATTGCAGTCTGGAATACATTAAGATTATGTTCTCAGCCATCACCTTGGTATAACTGGATACTGACTGGAACAGAACCTAGATCAGTGTTGCATATCTATCTGATTATTTAACTAGCTCTTTTTTAAAGTTCAAAATTATATACCTTTACAATGAACACTTAATAGCAAGTATGATGTCCATGTAATTGCTGCCTGACAACTTAGCCATTATTTGTAGAAAAGGTGAAAGTATCAACATTAAAAGAGACTCAAAAAGCCAGCAAGAGCTAAACTTTCACATCTCATTACTGTAATGAAGATTTTCCAATTGCCGCCTTCTGCTTAGAATTTTAGTGTCGTGACATAATTAAGCATTAAAAAGAACACATTGTACAAGAACTTCTGTGGTTTACTCACTGCTTTCAATTTGAACAGTTAATCCACGTTTGTCATAGTTAGTCAACATTCCATGACACAATGAACTATTTCTGTAAATGCATCAACACAGAAGCACACTTGCAAAGAATTGAATGACAGTTTTCTATTCTGCACAGGTAAGAGATTGTACATTACCTAAGAGCTTTTTTTTTAACAATATTATTACAACTCATTTGCTGGGTATGCATGTGCTGGAGGGATCATTTCAAATTAGGAATGTCATTATATTATTTTATTTTTTGTTTTTACTACACAGATGGTTATCATAACATTTAAATACTTTTTTAGTCTGCATATATAGCCTTGGAGAGACGACAATAGTGTTAACATGTCTATTACAGCAGTGTTAATACGGTACCTTATATAGTCTATTTAAATCTAGTGGCTATTTTTTTAGAAAAATCTTATGCTGTATTTTTATAAAAGTGTATCCAAATTGAGTAGTTGATTACAAGTTTGGGAGACTGATTCCTGCATTCAAAGATTAGTGTTTTTTAAACACAGAACAGAAGTTTTACAGTGGATTTTTATTACAGAAATACAATTAATAGAAGTGCAAAATTAACAAGCAATTTCATAAGCAGCCACTGACAATACACTTAGTTCAACAAAAATAAGGAGAGAGACAAGGATCCTCTCTCATAACAGCTCCAGGGTTACACCCTTGTTCTAAGCTCAACTGTTCTTTATACCACAGTACCAAGAATACTTTCCATGCTTTGATCATTTTAAAATACTGGGTCGGTTTCCCACATCTGCGTAACAAATATGTAGGTATTCCACCACGTCAACTTCAGAATTAAATCAGAATTGCTATGATTATTAAACAAGAAGGAGAAAAAAAGTTACCATTTTCTTTTCGTAATCTTGTAATAAATTTCTTGGGAGGTATTACTCCAACTTTTTTCTTCTGGGTGGCTATACTGTGGAAAAGATCAGCTAAGCATGTGAGGAGATTTTCTTTTTTTCTTGGTTGACTCTTGTATGCTAGGACTTTGTCTCGAAATGGTCGACAAAAATAAAGTGCCTGAAGAACTGAGTTGCAGTAGCATGTATTCCCAAACTATAAAATAAGAGAGAGATCTATTAGCTTACATTGTATTTTTGTAGAGAGGTAAAATTAAATCCAAAGCATAAGAGCATGCATAAGCAGAAGCAAATTTTCTGCAAGTCATTTCTTCTTGACTTTACCAAAGTAAAGCATATTTCTGCTTCACAAAGGATTAACAAGTACACTGTACATCAATGCAAGGAAAGCCTAGGTAAATTTGAATACTATATAATTTTGTCTCACTTGTAAATTTAATTTATTAGTAATATTTTTGCATTTACTTGGGTCAAAATGGTCAACAAACACCACCAATTCCACAGCTCCCAAAATATGCCCAGTTAAAAATATCCATCCATCTACCACAAGTCAGCCACAACAACAAAGAACAGGCACAGAATGACCTTGTACTGTGAAGAAATTCAGCTGTAAATTGAGAGCTTCTCAGACACTTCAGGAATTGGATTCTCCAAAACCTATTGGTTGTGATGAAAGTCAGAAATAATGGCTTTAACTTGTTCCTACATTTTCAGTTCTCATTTTAAGATTGCCACTCAGTTTTCTTAAAGGATTCCAACATGGCCTGTTTAGGATTCAAAGCTATGGCACAGTGGTAGTTTCAAATCAAGACTGAAAGGAAAAGAATGCACAATTTGGATATGTGTATTCTGAAGGAGGGAGGCCACTGAATTGAAATGGGGCAGCTACATAATCGCTCATAACCCTCTTTTTACCAGGACACTCCAGATGCTCCTCTTTCGCAGGCTCCTTCCAGCTCTTAGGCACCGTAGTCTTGTGATAACTGACACTGTCTCCAGCTCACCTCAACACTGCAAACCTCCCCACTGCCTCTGTGAAGGCCTCATGAGCTGTCAGTGGACAGAGCCACTCTCATTTTATGCTGCTCTCCTCCTGTGAAACCTATTACCTAACACTGAAATTGTGAAAAAAATCTTTATAAGGCCCTCAGCATGTAATCCAACTGTTCAGCTGTAGTCACTCAGCCTGTGACTTAAAGTGCCTATCTACTAAATATATTCTGTGAAATGTGAAAATAATGCTAATATTTACATTTTATATAAAGATAGTAGCATATACGGGTAGCAAATTCTAAGACTATATTGTGATGTTGATACTGTTATGCAGCAAAAATTGCACTTAGGCATATTTTCAAAGCAGGTTCTTTCAATAAAGAAAAAGGACTAAAAGCCTTTACATTTTAGGAACAAGATGTAAATTTAAACTGTTTTTTGCTCTCTCCCAATTGAGATAATCACAAACAAGAGCACCACGAAATTTAATGACAAAACTGGAAACTAAATTGTTTTCCTTTGTTTTAAATTAATGAGATATGAAGAACTACTTTCTAAATACCCTAGACACACACGAAGGATGAGTAAGAAGTGTATTTTTTAAAAAGATATTAAGAAGTCTTAAGATCTCTATATTAAAAGTGAGAAAATTAATGCCCATTATTTTTATTTATTTAAGCTAGGGAAAATGCTTATATTAGCTTCTTCATGGTCCAAATCTGCACTCACATAGGTCAGTGAACTTAAGAGGAAAACCAGGTCTTTTCTCCTTAAAGTAAGCAGACGAAATCACATGGTACTTTATGTCAAACATTTACTACTGCAAGCTCACTATTTGAGTTTAGAATTAGAAATAACCATAAAAAGAGAACAACACTGAACTGTTGAGAATGTTCTTAAAATTAAATCAAATAGGAAGAGTGCTAAAATTTCTACAGCAAGTGTCAAAGACGAAAATAAAGCAAATTAGAAATTTTATAACATCCCACTTAAAAAAGAACAGTCTGATGATAAATTAATTGGAATGGCAAACATGCTGTGAGATATGACCAAAATATAAAGCGATAGAGAACTCAGAACACTGACCAAAATTCAAATTAATTTAATATGAATGTATGTTAACCTACAAGCCTGTTGGTAGGAAATTAAGCAGATTAAGTTCATAAAATGTTTCCTTCAACCAAATTCAGAAAGACAGTAGGCAATAGAAAATTATCTGAAAACAAACTCCTGAAGAAAATTTAATTCACATTTGGTTTTGTATCTAAAGCATGTTTTCATCGCTTCAGAACCTAATTTTTAAATAAAAGCTTCCAATGATTAAAAAAATATAATGTTGCCTGTACTAAACAAGGGGGAAAATGTGGGGAGGTTTCTAGATGAAGCAAACAAGGAATTTGTTACACGAATAAATGCTGATCTTACCACCATTAATTACTTTAATTCCCATCTTTGACTCCAGTACAAAAGTGCACCCCTCATTTAGAAAACACTCAAGACCTTGCTCTAGTCTCCCCAACCTCCCACCACTCACTGAA
>JAVSBS010022232.1:71025-97744 GCA_033124195.1 Coracias cyanogaster | reverse complement strand
TCCAGGGATGGGGACTCCACCACTGCCCTGCCCAGCCTGGCACAGCCCTTGCCAGCAAGAAATTGTTCCTCATGTCCTGTTCCTCATTGTTCCTCCTCTGGCACAACTTGAGGCTGTTTCCTCTTTGTTCTATCACTTGTTATTCAGGAGAAGAGTCTGTTGCCCACCTGGCTCCAACCTCCTTTCAGGAAGTTGTAGAGAGCACTTAGGTCCCATTGCGACTTGCTCTGTGTACCCCGGGAATGAACAGTTAAAGCAATTGCACTTTTCTTGGGCTGGGGTTAGGACTCACAGGACATCAGGTCAGATCCTGGTGCTGATTCAGGACCAGGTAACGCTTGCATGGGTGAGGAGGTGGTTTGTCTCTCACCAATTTGCTTTGTTTCTGGAGCATAATTGATTCGTATCTACCCCCACAGCCTGTGCTTACAGGTCTGGCTTTGTTAGATCTGTCACTGTCTTCCTCCAAGCAAAGGGATGAGCTTTCTGAATACTCTTCCCATCCTAGAGCCCATATTTCCCGGAGTACTTGGCATAGCATTAAAACCGTTGTCAATTAATGGGGCTTAAATATGTGGTTGTAGTTAACTGTATTCTAAAGCTGAACTAGAGTTTCATTTTCCAGCTAAGTCTTGTTAAAATTTGTAAGGTAAATTCTCGTCTTCGTATATAGGAAATACTTTCCCTCCTTGCTTTCTCCTGATCGATTTTACTATTTTATTTTCATTTCTTAGTGAACCTTATCCTGGAGCAACGGCCGTTCCTGTACTGAAGCCATGGTCGCAGTCCTGCATTCCTCATGCGGACAAAAAAGGACATTTTCTCAGAAAGATGGGCCAGGTTCTGAACAACTTTCCTCTTGTGGTTGCTTCCATTACCGTAATTATTTGTATGGATAAGAGGGTAAGGGTTGGTGAGGATTTCTCAGGCTGCCGTTCTGGGAAGGACATATGTCTAGCATAGCTTTAGCTAACATGTCCCACATGTTTTACGTGTTTCTTATGTGTGTGAAATGTAATATATGTATATGTTTTGGAGTCATGGATTTAGATATGATCTCATATAAGTTTGGCAGATAAGTACATTCCTATCATATAGCACTGACGTACTTATTTTCATCTGGGACTGCTTGTATTCAAGGACTTCTTTCTGTGTGTGGTAGAGTCAGAACCTTCCTGTTGGCTTAGCTGGAACATAATTAGGTCCAAATCTCCCCTTCAAACTGCAGCCATCTATCTGAAAGAAAAAAAAACCTGCTGTGCAACGTAACCGTTATGTTTAAGTCAAACATAAATGTTAGCCATGGATCCGTCCTGTCAATGGCGAAAAGATTTATGCCTGTCTTTACCAGACTTGATAATGTCTAGAAACAAGAATGATGTTTTATTTTCTAGCTGCCCAGGGACACTTCAGTGATCGCTCTCTGGAGTCTTAGTCCTTCAAAAAATGATGTGGAAGAGGTGATCAGCACTTTCCGTTGCAAACAACTTTGTGCAACTTGCTGGCAGAATTACCTGGAAATCTCATGTTAAATCTACCTTTTCCCCAGATTACTTGCCTGAATTAATGAAGCTAAGGAAGAGGCAGGAAGAGGAATGTCCAGATTCTAAAGAAGCTGTGAATCTGAAAATTAAGAGGTTTAAAAAAAATCCAAGAGGAGGAATGAAACAAGTACGTGCTAGGAGTCACCATCCCTGGAGGTGTTAAAAACCCGAGTAGATGTGGTGCTTCGGGACACGGTCTAGTGGTCAGGGAGATGCTGGGATGAAGGCTGGGCTTGGTGATCCTAAAGGTCTTTTCCAACCTAAATGATTCCATGATTCTATGATTCTATCAGTAGAGAAGTGGAACACACACTGCCCAATGGGAGAGCAGCACTTTAACGGCATAATTAATGAACAACCTTGATGAAAGGTCTCGGTGCTCACTGCCCCTTGGTACCTTGCTGCAATTCTGTGTTGCAACATTCGTACCCCGTTTCTTCTGGTGATGTTTACAGATGCAACTTTTAAAAAAGGGCAAGTATTTTCTGTAATTATTTGTTAACCAGTCTCCTGCAGCAAATTCTGCCCCAGCCCCGTGCCTTTCTGTTTAACACAAATCAGACGAGAGCTTCACATTTAGTTTCATAAACTGTAATTTCTGACAAAGGTAACTGTCACCTTTTGTTTCATTCTGCGTGTTTATTTTTCAAGCACCAGAGCTGACCTCCGAACTCAATCTGCACTTGCCTATTGATGCATAAATATCTGTAATATCACAGTAAATTAAATTCAGTTTTAAAGGGTTTCTATTTAACAATCTGTCAGAACTTTCACAGCATTTGATTTCTAGTTTCCTCTGTCCACTGACAGGTTTATCTCAATACGGCTTGATTAATGAAACCTTTTATTTGGAGTAAGCATACCTATGATTACCGTAATCTCTTAATGCTTGCTTAGGCAACATTGTACCCTGACAGCAGGGCTCCAAAAACTTCCAGCCCCTTCACTGCTTGGCGGAGCGAGCAGTGAGATTTGGGGGCTGTCCTGCCCTACGCTCTCGGGGCTGGTTGCAAAATCAAGCAGTTCCTCAGCTTAGGGCATTTGGAAACGTTATTTCCACAGAAGTTGGTGTTAAAAGTGCCTTATTAGAAAGTATTTTTACTTAAGATTAGCAAAGGTACATTTAATTTGTGATTAGTCTTGTCCTAGGGAGGCAATGGATGTTCTAAAGATGAGTTCTTAAGGACTCTCTGTTGAATTTAGGGGGGAAAACTCTATAGCATAGCCTAGAGAAGTTTGTATAGATTTGGGTATCAGAGTCATTGACTTCTACTGCTTGGTGTTCCTGTCATATGGCCCCGGGTAAATCACTTCGTCTCTCTGTGCTGTCATCCCATCTCACCGATGGTCTTGTGTAAGACAGCAAATAGAGTCCCACCGTGTGAGTGGCAGAGTGAAACTGCTCCAGGTGAGAGAAGAGTTGGGGCAAAACATTTCCATTTTCCTCTCTTGAGTGGGAATAATACTACTTGCTGCACAGGAGGGTTTGGAATGTGAATTACTGATCCCCCCGCGCTGACAGCATGCAGCGTTGTTGCTGTTACTACGAACGGCTCTGCAACAGTGACTAGGATGAAAGATGAGGGGCTTTGATACCCTCAACAACACAGAAGCAAAGAAGGAACCAGCAAGTTGCATCCCTGGATTAGGAGAAGATAAGGACTGTGCTTTCCGTCCCTGAGAGATCTGTACGTTTAGAGAAGTCAAGGAGAATTGCACCTTTCCCTGGGCTCCCCAAAGCTTTTGCTCCTTCCCAGCTTGTACAGGTGGTGGGTGAACTGGCAGCCCCACGGAGAGCTGATGCTGGCTTTAGCAGGGCCAGGGCTCACTGTGAGTTTGATCCCATTCCCGTTCTTGTTTACAGCCGGGGTTTGGGCTTTTTCCAAATTGCTCCTCCCTGGGACTTCTTTGTTTAAGACCTCACTGTCAGGTTCCGTCAGGTTCTTCCGAGTCCAGCACTTCTGAGAATGAAGACCCCACCTCCCAGCTTGACCACGGAAAAAGAGATTGAACAATCTAGGTGGGCTCTGAGCTGGCTTATCTCCAGCTTTCCAGGGACACCCTTCGCTTTTAGCTCTCCAACGTCTCCAAGGGACTCTCTAATTGCAGACCACATCCCTCTGGAGTCAGGACCAAAGTTCCCACCAGCGTTGGTAAAGATTTGATTGCTGTGCATGCTGGCGTGAGGATCGCACGTGGAATGTGTCACACGTGCTGTGTTACTCCAAACAGTCACAAACCCCTTTTGCATAGAAATACAAAGAACTCCCATGTCAGCGTTAGGCCCCTCTTAAGGATGAGAATATTTTTAAGGTGATTTGTAAATGTGCTTCTACGGAATGAAAATATTTGAAGGGGTTTATTTCATCAAGACATTAATCAGCATCAGGAAGCACATTCTCAGTTCTGCGTTAAGACCCAGAGAGGCACCGTCAGTCCTATATAAATAACCCACACAGGAGGGTTATATTTATCCCTCGGTGTAGACGTACAAAGTGCACACACGAAAACATATACAGCACTTAGCACGTATATACAGAATATTTTCGTGGCATAAAAAGCCGGAGAAACTCGTTAGAAGCAAATTGTATATTTTCGATCAATAAATGCAATATGGTTCAACAACCCTGCGTACAACGTGTGCTCCTGCGGTACCAGGAGCGCTACTTTCAATAGACGAATGCTTTTGATTGCCATAAAAATGTTTATTTGGTAGAAAGTGCAGACTTTGGCTCACGCAATCCTCCTTGCAGAATTATTCTAATTCTCCAACACGTTTCTGACTTTTTGGGTTGCTTCACTCTCTGCTTTTTAACCTTCAACAACAAATATTGTTGTACCATGAAGACAGCAAATCCAAACAATTACATATGTAGTCCAAAGGCATACACAAGAAAATCAATATTTGACGTCTTTGCAACTCCCTCTTTGGAGCAGCGCTCAATAGCTCTTATTCATTATACACTTATATCTCTTTCAGATTCGCCTTTGTCACCAGAAACCCATTTTTTTTTCTCCTTTGACTTCCACATAACTTCTTTGCCCTGTACTTTTACAGATGCCTTCTGGCTATAAATACTAATGAAATCTCTTTGCTTAATTCAATTTTGCTGGTACACTTACAGTTATGACCTAACTTTCCCACGAGAGAGACTGATTGAACATTCCAATACCTTATGGATGGGAGCAAACACTCCACAGAACTGGACTGACAATTTCCATAATTATAGAATTCACAGCCTAATGACCTTAAAAAACAATAAAAAGATCTCTTGTTAATTCCATTTCTGTTACTGACATTCAAGATATTTCATTTTTCACAGGACAACAAATTTACTTTTTATTTTCAAAAGAGCACTCTATCCTTTTACCCTAGATTAAATTTTCTGAATATTGAAGGATTTCATTGAATATTTAGCATTTCTTTGTCTTTTAAAAGTTAGAATATTTATGATCCTTAGAATGCTTCTGACTGATTTATAGCAATCAATTATAAGAGTGCGTTTTCAAATAGCCCTTTTAAAAATGAAGAATAGAATAATTAAAAAGATCAGAAGTCCTCCCTTGCATATAATTATTTCATTATTTCATTACAGTGCAGAAATTGTTTTTGCTGACTGTGAACAATTTTAATTGAGCAAAATCTGTATTAATATAGGATAGCAAGCAGTTCTTCCTAAGAAATAAGATCGCTAATTGCCTAAATTTTTATTCAGCACAGTGAGCCTTAAAAGCCACATTGTCACATAAACCTAATCACTAGGTACAGCAGATACTTTTGCCGTAGTGGGGATGTTCCCAAAGCAAACCTTGCTGCACAGCTCATGTATTTCTTCAACAGGTTCATGAAGCGTTTGTTTGGGTGCTGATTTGTGGCTTTGCTGCCAGCTGGTTGGCTCAAGCAAGGCTACCCATGCTGTATGGCCTGAGTGATGGCTCAAGCCATGTATGGCCACCTTGTCCTCCTGTTTGTGCGGAGACGCTGCCATGGGTGGCCACGTGCCTTGCCTGTATTGTTCTTGTTCCTCACTTTCCATTGGCCTGCTCCTTTCTCCAGCTGCTCTGGGCTTTCTATCTGCTCAATGGAGAGACAGAGAAACATCATGAGAGAGAAATAAAAAGTGGGGGCCTGACTTTGGTGTCTTGAATCATCATGGGGATGAGGTTTCCTCTCACTGTAAGGATCTGGGGAGCTTCTGCTGTTGCTGTGAAAAGCCGAGAATGTACATACTCCATCCTGCAGCACCCACTGGGAAGGCAGTGAGGTTTGCTGCAGGCTGGCTTTTGGGTGGGCTTACTTTGGGCAGGAGAACCCTTCTCAATCTGTTCATGCTGCTGTTGATCTCTGCATTGGGTGCTGTGGTTGGGTGGACACTCCCCAGTTGGTCTACCTAACAAACCCCAGTCAACTCCAAGCACTGGGAGGAAGCTCCAGAGGAGCAGAAAGGAGTGTTGTGCACTTAAGCTGGGTCGCTAAGATGTGTTTCATTGTCACTAGTGCCTCCTCTCTTCATGGAGGGCTTTGGCTTGCCCCAGGGACTCTCTCTGTTGTCTGTCAACAACTGCCCTTGTGCTAGATGGACTGAAGCTTCTTTGGTCCTGAGTGACTTGCCAAATTGTCCTCTAATTCACAGACATACAACGGGTCACTTGTCCACAATGGTTGGTCCTGGTGTTTGCGAGAAGGGAAGATGGGACTTGCAGGACTGGTGAGCTTGAGCTGCTCCAAATAATGTGGGCGTTGACATGGGCTGTACAGGAGGCTGTAAGGACAAGGCTACAGGGGCGAGGACACCCATCAGCTGCTGCTTGCACCCAAGCCCTCCCCAGCTGCTGGGATATAATATTCCTGCATGCCAGACAGTCAGTTTTTGTGCTCAGCTCCTAAGTTGAGCTCAACATTCCAGTTGAGTTAATGACGTAGACCAAGAAGTACTGGTGAGGTTGGCTCAGAGTCCTTTAACTTCATCTTGAGACACTTTTTTTGGACTGAAGCAAAGCCTTTTTAATAAATAATAACACCTTAGCCGGCACAGTGCTGGCAGATGGCTTGCAATAGCTTCTGCCCAAGGTCTCCGAGCTTGGCAAGAGGAGCGTGCGAGTCCGCGTCGGAGGCAGCATGGTGCCTGGAAGTGCAGATGTGGCCTTATCAGGAAATGGTCGCTGCAGGGGAAATCTGGAGTTTGTCTGATGGGCAAGTTTCTCCTGTCACGGCATAGTTGCTTCCGGGGTGCTGGGGGAAGTCACAAATGGGGCTGCTGCTGGTTTGTGAATAAGGCTCTTTGTCAGTGCCCGGCTCTGACCCCCCACCCCCCCTCCAAAGAGGAGGCTGAAGCCCATGCAAAGAAGAAAAGTGGAAATTAAAGATAAAATTCTAGGCCAATGCAGCAGCCTTAATATAGTGTCTGAAGGGGAGAGAAAGGATTTATAATTATCTCCAAGCGAGGCTGGAATTTTCCTCCTGAGCTCACTGCTTTCCAGTCCCACTGTGAAGCCTTAAATGCGGTTTTGGTGCCAGATTAACACTGTAGCGTGAAAGTAAGAGCAGTAGAAGTACCAGCACCCATAACAGCCGGCAGCAATCGAACACAGCCGCAGTAGGGACTGCCTGGCAGCAGATGTGATGTATCCCTCTGCTCTTCCGTAGTGGCAGCCCTCAGGTACATAGTTATAATTCCTGGGAGAGGCAGGCTCTGGAGATGACAGACTGAATAGTTACAATCTATCATGAAAAATTTTCAAGGATGAGTTAATGATTTTGTGCAATTTCCAGACCAGTTAGCAGAAGACTGGGAGCCTGGAAGCCAGTTTCACTGGGTGGCAGCTCTCCAGGAAGAAGAAACTCTTTTTTCCCTTGTGCCTCAGTTTCTACATCTGTAACACAGGTAAAGAACCTGCCTTTTCTGTGGAATTATTTAAATCTGTTTCAGAAAAGTGCTATATAGGAATTACCCTGGAGCAGGAAAGGGACGTTATTATCAAACCACAGAATCCCAGAATCCCAGCATGGTTCGGGTTAGAAGGAACCTCTGGAGGTCATCTCGTCCAACCCCTCTGCTCCAGCAGCTCACACAGAACAGGGGGCCCAGGATTGTGTCCAGGTGGACTTGGAATCTCTCCAGAGAAGGAGACTCCACAACCTCTCTGGGCAGCCTGGGCCGGGCTCCGACACCAAACAAGTTTCTCCTCCTGCTCAGCTGGAACCTCCTGGGTTCCAGTTGGTGCCCGTTGCCCCTTGTCCTGTCACTGGCACCACTGGCAAGAGTCTGGCCCCATCCTCTTGCCCCCCATGGGCTCTTGAGCTCTTGCTCAGCATTGATCAGATCCCCTCTGAGTCTTCTCTTCTCCAGCTCAGCAGCCTCAGGGCTCTCAGCTTTTCCTCAGCACAAGAGATGCTCCAGGCCCCTCAGCACCTTCACAGCCTTCACTGGACTCTCTTAAGCAGCTCCTTGTCTCTCCTGAACTGGGGAGCCCAGCACCGGACTCCACGATGGAGCTGAGCTCAGAAACCTCTCCAGAAAGGCACCAGATACTTACGGCTGTGCTGGAGGTGCCCTGTGAACTCGTGCTGGCAGGAGCGGAGCCTTCCGAGGAGGTGGACAGTTGCCGCGCTATAGGGCTGTGAGGTGTGGGGGTTGCAGCTGCTGACAAGTAGCTCGGGCCACCAACATCCGTGTGATGCTTCAACACTGCACAAGGAGGGTGGGAGAAAATGAAGGAACGACGTTAGCAAAAAAGAAACCCCAAAACTGAAGCGGGTTGACGGTGAACAGAAAAGGACCATGTGCACCAGAAACGGCCAGTGCTGAGGAGCACTTTGCATGAAAGAGAAGCACCTTCTGACGGCGGCTGCCAGCCTGAGAGGCCCTGGGGGAAGAAGCAGTTAGAGCACACGAGGCGTTGCTGGGGTGGTGACAAGGCCCAGAAGCAGCGAGCTCCCCCTTCTCCAAGGCTGAAGGGGGAGAGAGGCTGGATATGCGGCAAAGCCCAAGCTCCCCCCGAGAGACCTGGCCGTGGGAGCCTACCTTCACTCCTCTCAGATGAGCAGTCTCGCAATCGCTTTTTGTCATAGGCAGGAGGCTGGACAAGCGAGCGCTCTGGCGCTCTCTCGGCCTTGGACACGGCCGTAAAATCGTCTAAAGGCGGCCTGTGTGCCTTGTCTGGTTGGGTTTTTTGATGTGAGCGCTCTGAGGAGGGGAACAGAGAAAGAGCTATGAAACGCCAGTTTTCACCTCTCTTTCTGTTGGCACAGGAGCCTCGGGCAGAGTTTACCAGCTCCATAAATCCAGCCAGGTCAAGCTCAACACCATCAGGGCACTCGAGAGATGTGCTCCGAGCGGAACGAGCCATGGTACCGCCCGTGCCAGCTTGAGCACAGCCTCAGACTGACCAAGAAGAGGTCCCTATGAACCAAGAACAGCCGGAACTTCACAACCAGCACACACTTCACCTTCAGCCCTGACCTGCGACACCACGGCCTCATCCCCAAGAGCTGAATTTGAAGGATATCCTCCTCCTCCTCCTCCTTCCAGACCGCACGGCTGTCAGCTACAAAACCGGGCAGTGTTTCTGCATGTGGTGGAGGCAGGGAGGACACTTACTGGCTGCAGTGAAGAAGGAATTCACCAGCTTGTGGCGGTCCTTGCGAGCAGGGTCGGACAGGCTGCTGGTAGGCATGGGGGCTCTGTGCTTGAGCGAGAGCTTCTTGGGAGGTTTGATTTTCTCGTAGGGTTTGTTCTGCCACTGAGATTTCAACATGCTCTGGAAGTGCAGGCTCGTCGGCACATCTGCAGAGGGATAACGAAACACGGCGTTCAAATTAAATTACGCACCAGCAAGCTGCGGTACCCTAATCCTCTCCCAGACCCTCAACAACACAGAGGCGTTGACGGTCAAAGTCGGGCTTGCCTCCGCCTCCCTCGTGTTCGGGAAAGACCCGCGACGTTAGGGCCCAGCATTTCTCATCTGAAGCTCTTTGAGAGAAGGCCGCTCCTACAGGATTCACAGCCCGAGTATATCCCGGCAGGAGAATAAAGCCTTTGTCAGAAAAACCACGTGTCCTCACCACCGAAGTTATCTCATGCACCGCCACGCTCAATTCTGCTATCTCAGATCTGACTTCCAAAAATCTGAGATACCTCAGCACATCCAATCTATGGAGCTATGGGCTGGAAGAGAGAAACTCGGCTTAAATCCTCAATTTCAGGTCAAACCAAAAGCCAACCAAGTACCGTGCGGCGTTAATCTGCCTGATGTGACACCTCAGTCATCTAAGGGTGAGTGAGTAGGCTCTGGAGGCTCAGAGCGAGAGCTCCCCAGGCAGGGGCCGGGTCACGCAGCCACCTACGAGACACAAACTGATGGGAATAAGCTGGTAACATTTCCAGCCTGATGTTTCTGTGCCCAGCGCAGCTCTGGGTACCCTGAGCACCTGCCCCTGTCCAATCCCGCTGTCTCACCACGAGCACCAGTGTGCCTCTGCTGATACAAAATTCAGCAGGTGATATTTTTGCTCCCATCCCCCAAGCTCCACGTTTCCCCGGTCCCAGCAGATGTGCACTCCCCACCTCAGCCGAAAGGTGGACAGAGGTTATTCGGTGTATTTCTTGTCAAATAGGCAAAGGTAGTCTATAAAAACCATTAGCTGGTGTAGCAAAACTACTCCAGCCTCAGGAGTCCCACAAATAAGTGTTCCTTTCATATTAATCACTTCAAACTTCAGATGTGATCGCCAAATCCCGCCACCAAAGTCTCTTTGCCAAGACCCAGCTCTCTTCTATATGCCCAAGGGTCAGAATTCTAGTTTGGAAAAGCATTAAAAGCTTTAGGGTTAACAGGAGAGCCACTAAGACAGGGATTTATCTTCTCCAGCTACACCCACAAGATGTTAGACACCAGCATTTGGGGTTTCCACCCATCTGCTCTCCTCCCCAGTACCGACCAGCAGACCATCGCCAGTAGGACACGCAGCTTGATGCAAGCTCACGCTGCCACAACCAGGAGTTAAAAGCACTAAGATGAGCATCAGGAGTACAAACATCCCTCCCCCACATCTCTCAAGCTCACATGACGTTTTCACAGGGACTCTGAAGCAACCCTGAGCAGAGATGAACCTTCCCAGGCCCTGCAGAAGGAACAAAGCTGCTCACTTGCTGCCTGCGGAGGGGACGGGGAGGCAACCAGGACCTGCTGTGGGATTTAGAAACTGCATCGAGTTCATCTCAGGGGGCAAGCAGCAGAGATTCAAGCCCTGTCGCTACTCTCAACAGCTGATATCTGAACCCCCCTGCAATATTTCCCCACCAAATGCAGGGACTGCAAAGCCCCAGCAGATCCAGGCAGGCAAAGGGGATGGAGAGAGCTCCAGAGCAGGGGCTGGAGGTGGCTGGGATTGATGGGGGGACCTTGAGTCTCAGGAAAAACCCACGACAGCTGCATTCCAAGTACCGTGATGGTCAAAGCTCTGGTTTAGCCCCCTCCATTTGCTAAGGAAGGGCCATCACAGTGTGATGGTACCACTACACGTCCCAAAGAACAGAGAGGTCCAAGCCAGTCCTCTAAGGACGCTGCCAGCGAGGCTGCAACATCACTGCGGTGAACTGGTGTGACTTGGGGAAAAGGGCCTCTTCTCTGCTAATTTTTTGCTTTTCTGAAAATTCCTCCCATCCCGGCAGCTCCCACATCTGTGGAAGGAGGAGACAGGTCAGGAGGAGGGGAAAAACGCAAGTAAACACTGTCAGCAGAAAAGGAGTTATTGCTGGCTTGTCCCTGTCCTGCTGTCAGCACTGCTCGCACCAGAGCCTGTGACACCGTCACTCCTCCTCTTCCTCCTCCTCGGTGGAGCGGTGCAGGCCTCCCGGGGACCGGCAGATGGCAACCGGAGCCCCGGCTCTCAGCCTCCCCACCAAGGTTATTACATCATCTGAAAATTCCCAGTGAGAAATCTGATGAACCAGAAAAAAAAAAACCCCACCAAAAAACCAAACCCCGAACAACAACCCCAAAAAACCGAAAGGAAGGGGACGAAGTGCTTCTGAAGGGTAAGCGCAACGGGTCACAAAGTCGTGATTCCCACGTCCCGCTTGCCAGAAGAAGGAATGATCTTTCTCCTCCTGCGGCGTCTGGCAATTTTGCCCTTGGCAAACCGCTCCGGAGATCCCCGGCTGCTGGCACCAGAGACGGGCTCAAAGTGAAAGTCAGCACATGCTCACAGCTCTGAGGCCAGGCTCCATGACCAACCTCACCGGCTCCTCCAGAACGTCCGAGCCTCTGCCCCTCGACCCAGCCAGCTGGCTTTCAAGGTGAACCCCCAAAATAATCCCAGGGAGCACTGACAGCAACCTGGATTAATACTCGCAGGCAAGGAGACTCCTCGATGCAGGCAACGCCAGGCAGAGCAGCTGCCCTGCCCCAACACGCTGCCTGGCTTTGCGGTTGGATACACAAGCATCTCCCATCCCCAAAAAGCGACCCTGGCAAAATCACACTGAGCGTTCATGAATAATCAGAGTTAATCTGAGCGAGGGAGAGGGGGAACAGCTACTCTATAGGTGTTTTAAACTTTACACTGTATAGTTTTAAAACTAAAGGTTTTAATACTTTACACTGTATAGTTTTAAAACTAAAGGTTTTAATACTTTACACTGTATAGTTTTAAAACTAAAGGTTTTAATCTCACACGGCCCAAACGGCTCTTTTACCAGGCGAGCTGGCTGCTGACCCTAAACACGAGTGAACGTGGGACGAGAGAACCTGCCGGGTGTTCCTGCTGCAAAGGAACAAGGGGTTTTCTCACCGCTCCCTGGGATATTAGATTTAACACCAGAGACAGAGGATTACGAGTGCTGTGAAGTCAGAAAACACATTTCTGCCTGAGGAGTTCAGCACATTCGGTTCCTTTAGCATTCCTCAACAGCGACGGGTCTTTGCGTGGTGGGGATTCAGTTTTTTAAAATAGCGCAAAGTTATTATTTTAGCCTGGTTTAAATATAGTGCAAGATGCCACATTAATTGTTCCCAGACACTCTGCGCATTTCCTACCGTCAGACAAAGTTTAGGCAAAGCTGGGATTTAAACCCAAACCCTGCACGTGAGCCCAGTGTCTTAACGTGGGCCAACCCCTTCCCAACTTCTGGAGAAGCAGGGACATGGACCCTCCTTCCAGCATTCCCAGAGGTGGGAAGCTCCAGTTCTATCATTTGTGGTCCTGTGTTTGGTGATCAGAGGAAAAAGATGAGAGATGGGCACCCAGCTCATGCAAGCCGATAGTTTTTCGTTGAAGAACAGGTTTGTGTTTAATTTGGCAGCTTAGGAAGCAAAAGATTCCAGAAACTCCTTCTTTTCCCTTGGGAAAAGTCCCTACACATGAAATCTGTGAATACCCCACGGTCAGGGCTGGTTAGTTATTCCCCTGAATGATGATTAACCCTGAGAGTGTAACACAAGGGAACAAGAGTCTTAATGGGAAGATCCCTTCTTACTGCACCCTCTGAACCACGGAAGATCATTAACAATTCCTTACAAGGTCAACAAAATTCCCTGTGACTTCAACCAATCCACAAATAATTTTATACAGATGAATAAACTCCATGGAAGTAAACATTTTATAGCAGCAAAGACACCAGTCTGAGACCCAGGTCCCAGTACAGGCTCCCAGGCACTGGCTGGTTTCTCCACCCTGCCTAAGGCTCCTGGTCAGATTCCCGTAACACACGTTCAGAGCAGAGCAGAGCAGAATTGAGGTGTTAACGCTTTCCTGAACCCTTCCGCTCCAGCAGACGCTCTGCTCCTAAAAATACGTGGAAGATGAACAAGCCTGGTCATACCCAAGCAGATCTGCGCTTCCTCTGGAAGCCCAGGATGGCAGAGCAGGCTCTGGAGCACCTCCAAGCATCCCTTGTTACCCATCTCAGGACCCTGGCAGCTCCGTGGGTGCTGTGCTTACCATCTGGGAATGACAGGACAGGATGGATACACGAGTCCAGCTGGGAGAGGCGCTCCAGCAAAGGGGCATCGTACTGGATCTCCAGAGTCGTCGAGGTTCGAGTGCCACACAGAGCACAGGAGGGGTTCACGTCACAGCTACATCGCACCAGGCTGTTACGGTGGACCTGGGAAGTGGACAGAGAATCATGAGCGCAATGCAGCTAAGGGCTCTCTTCACACGTTCCCTTTTGACAGCTCATGAAAAACATCCTAAAGGCTGTTTGTGGGGTTTTTCCGTTGTTTTTTTTTTTTTTTAATACCTTACATAAAACCTGCTCATTTAGTCTGGACTCCTGGAAGGACACTTTCACTTTGCATAAATGCAACCGAAAACTACGACGCGCCAGCACAGACAGTTTAACATCTACTAAATTTGACTAAAAGCGTTTTATTTTATGTAGGTTGAAACCTCATTTATAAAAACCATAAGGAAGCACAACTGAGTTGTCAAATGCTAGGAAAAAAAGCTTTTTTGAGTTCAGATGGGTCAGAGCCATCGCTACGTGCCAAGAGCTGACACATCCAGGGACATCTTTACAGAGTGAAAAAAGGGGTTTTTCAGCCTTGTTTCCTAAACCAGCACAGACTCAATTCACACATTTATAGATTTTAATGGACTTCATTTATACAAAACCACCGTAGGGAGGTGCAGAACTGGATGTAAATCCCATACAGAGAAAGCAGCCAATGATTCCCCATCGAAATGGAAGGATGTGCCTAACTGGGCCCTGCAGAAGTCTGCTCTGAGTCAAGTATTATTCATACATTTCTATTAATTTCTATCACTAATTAATTGAGTGATGGAAGAGGGAATATCCTTACGCCTTAGCAAGTAACACTAGAACCAGGAAGGGCTGCAAGGACCTTGAAGGAAACAGCTGGAAATTATCTAAAATAAGTAACATTTAATTCACTGGGGGCAAATGCAAGAAGCAGATGTTTCAGTGGCCAGTGAAGAGGAGGAAGAGGTAACTGAGCAGCAGCTCTGCCCAGAGGATCTGCTGGTTGTTATGGATCAGAAAATGAGCGTGAATCAGCAGTGTTGTACAATTCCTGAGAATTAACACCCCACAGGGCTGTATAAACAGGGTGGCTCTGCAAGACGCGTGAGGTAATCCTGCTGCTCTGCTCGGCGTTGCCAACGTCTGAGCTGGAGGCTGCGCCCCGTTTTGGGCTTGTAGTTCAAGAAATGTGTGCACCAGGCAGAGAAGAAAATAGCAAAAAAATTACAAGATGCAAAAAATACGTCCTGTGTGAAGCACTGAATCATTCCGGTTGGAAAGGACCTCTAGGATCATCAAGTCCGACCTTCATCCCAGCATCTCCCTGACCCCTAGACCATGTCCCAAAGCACCACATCTACTCGTCTTTTTTTAAAACCTCCAGGGATGGTGACTCCACCACTGCCCTGAGCAGCCTGTTCCAATGCCTGACCACTCTTTCAGTGAAGAACGTCTTCCTGATATCCAATCTAAACCTCCCCTGGCGCAACTTGAGGCCATTATCTCTTGTTCCATCGTTAGCTCCTTGGGAGAAGAACACACAAAGACTTGTGCCATGTTTACTGCAGGGGTGACCACGTTAAGAATCACCACATCATCTTTCACATTTTGGGGAGAGCTTTGGAAGCGATGAGGGGAGCTGACCAGGTTACACCAGGACTTGGACTACTGGTAATGACCTTCAACGGCAGCCAAGGTAGCTTATATTAGAAAGTTTGGTTTGTTTGCTTTTGCTGTCTGAAAAAGAAGACTAGCTAAGCACTCAAATCGCTTGTCTGAGGAGGTTCAGACAAACTGCTGGCAGGGTACGAGGATAAAGCAGTTGGCTCTGGGGCAACGACTTTGTGCTAGATGGGTAAGCGTGGTCAACTGGGCATGGTATTTCTGGACCATGACTCAGCCACCACTCAGCTTTCTCTTGAATAACTGGAGGAGTTCACAGAAATCCTCTGCTATCCGGCACATCTTCCATCCTTTGGAACTGCTCTTCTGAGCCGTCTCTGATCATCAAATGTATTTTAAGAATACGCTCAATAACTAACACAGAATTAACAGACACGTCTTCAAACCCTGAGTGCCCAAGTCAGCATCGCCTACGGGATAGTTCATAAACTCCCAAATCACTGCAGAGCTCTACCACAAATACCCCAGATAAAGCTGTGAACGAGGAACCAGTTAAAGCTCACTCAGTTAAGAGAGAATCTGTTTTGCTCAGAAAAACGTTGCTTTTTAAAAGTCCAGCAGAGCAAAAACCCTCAAATCCTTGTGGTAAAGTCTGACTTGGAATATTGACTCAAAGGTAAGTGGATTTTTGCCATCCATGGTTCTGTAATCATGAGAGCTGCAAAAAAGGTCCTTATTCCCTCCATTTCTAACTATCTATCCTCCAATGGACACCTTATGGCATCCCTAAGAGGTATTGAAAAGAAAGCAGCACAACGTCTCCTCATAAGGGAATAAACTCTATTTCCAGCAAACTGAATTCTGCATAAGAGCAAGGGAAGGCTATGCAGAGAGGAGGAGTGAAAAAAAAACAAAACCCCAAAAATTAAAGCAACACCAAGAACAGAGTCACAGCATTCAGTGATTTCCACACTCAAGCAGTGGAAGCGAGACCAGCACCTCGGCAGGACTTGTGCAAGACAATCCTACGTACGCCCGCTCAGACACCTGCAGCTGTTCTCTGAGCAGGCAGCAGCGAGTTCCTGGGGCTGTGTTAATTCCTGTGCTCAGAGTCAAGGTTGCCTGATATTTGACTTTTCAGAGTTTCTTTCGCCTGCTTAGACTGTGCCACATTGAACTACCCAGCCTGAAGTTCACCTCAGGCTGCCTGGTTTTAGAAAAGAAAACCCACAGCGGAGTTGAGCACCTCGCCTCCCCAGTGACAGCTAATAAAAATCTTCTGACACAGTAAAAGGTTCTCCTTTGTTTCTCCTTTGCTTCTCCAGCAGCCTTTTGAAGGCTTGCTGCCCTCCTCTTCCTCCCCACTATGTGCTAACACAGAGCACTCACCTTTTTGGAAAGGGGCATAATGCTGCTAGGTCGAACCAGCCGCCGCTTCTTACAGCTCAGTACCGGGCGAGTGCGAGCTGCTACACACGTTCCGTCCGAAGATGAAGGAACCATGTTCAGTCGTTGCTTTTTATGCAAGAGCTCCTCAGCTTCCTGGCCATCTCCCTGAGCATGTTCTGCCAGGCCAGGCTGAAGACTGCACAAAAAAGAGAAGAGAATACGACGGATGCCGTTATTCATTCAACCAGCCAGGTCCAGACCTAAGCAAACACTCTGAGTTTAAAGTGTTGCAGTTTCACCAATAGCTTTTATTAAGCCAACTCTAATTTTTGCTTTAACTTTGGCCACTTTCCGCACCCTCCCTCCACTGAACCTTTGACAAAATATCTTTGGAGGTTCTGAATAAAAAAATAGCATGGCTACAGAGCAAGACCAAAAGCCACTCTAAGAGCTGAATAACTTTAATCCTAGAATTCGGCTTCCTTCAGAATTCCAGTTCAGGGCACCTTTAGACAACAGGTTGTCATGAGTTCGAAGTCTTAAGTCTAAAGACTAAAGGCTCATTAGAGCACAAGACAGAGATCATAGTGTTTTCTAGAAAAAATACTTAGCCTCAAAGTAAACTTGATTCTGATGAAGATTTGAGAACTAGACCTCTAACAACTCTCAGCAGTGACACCAAAAAGGTGCCATGTCAACACCAACCCTTCTGCTTTACGTACCAAGGACTTCCCTGTCCCCGCGCAGTCACCCTGTCCTACCACGCCATCAATCCACCGTGCCAACCACCAAGCACCGGCGCAGCTCCGCATCTACGGAACCTTGTCATCTGTATTTTTAAAGTATTTTGTTTCTAAAAATGCAAGCCATTAGAGCCCTGTGGTCTGAGGCTCTGCCGTTCAAAGGCTGCAGGCTCTGGTAGAGCCTGCGGTGTTCCAGCCGTAGCAATGGGTTGCTTGATGGTTGCTTTCTATGCTCGCTCGTGCATCTCTCCCTCCTCAAGGTACTGAGCAAGTCCAGCAGTGCTCAAAATGCTCCTCTAGCCACTATCAGAACTTGGAAGCACCAAGTGCTCAAGAATTTTCAAGTGGTTTGACCCTGAAACCATCCTGTAGCATGGGAGAATTTCTATCGCTTGTTTCCATCTACCAACTTAAAGACTTTCTCAACAAAAGCAGTCTGGAGAAACAAAGGATGCAGAAAGCCTTCCTCCCCAGATCCACGGGATTTGGGTTCCTTGGTATCTCCAGAGAAGTGGGTCTGTGGTTACAGATACTTCTGCAAAATAACTGCAAGTGGGCCACTAGTGCCTTTGAATCATACAATTTGCAAGTGTATTAAAAATAACCATAAAGAAACAGTTTTGAACATGCTCACTGCATGGCTGCCTGCAGGGCTCGTTCATGTAAACACAGCTCCATTTAATACCATTTTCAGGAAAACAATGCAGCAGAAAACCTCAAGCAAGCAATCTCCTCCACAATGTTTCCAAGCATGACCTACTACCATACTTTTTTTTCCAAAAGAGACTGTTTATCCCGTTACCACCCCAGTTTCTACCAATCCGTGTGTTACAGGCTGGTTTTCCATGGGACTTTGTCAAGATCATAAAAAGCAAACTCTTCCCACAATACACAAGCAGCTTACGTGTTAATAACTCCATTGACAGGTCTCGGTGCTCCACAGGGCTTGGCGGGATGGGATTCAGGAGTATTTGCAGCAGGAATACCGAAGTTCTCTAGGGGCTGCGAGCCAGAAACACTCTAAGGAAGGATGAGAAAGATCATAAATTAATTAAAAAAGCTTCTTAAATAGCCACAGCTTTCTTATCCCCCATTTCTAGTTGAGGATTCTGCACTGTAGCGATGGGCTTCCACACGGGACTTCGTAACGAGGGCTCAGAAATCACCATGAGAACAGGAGACTGGAGACACAAGGAACAGCTCTGGCAAGAGGATGGAAACAAGACGCGAGCACCAAAGGGCTTCGATCCCCCTCAGGCAGCCGCTAAGGAGCATGAAAGGCTGAGGTCTTTATTAAGGAGATTTTAGCGTTTTGTCTCAATAGTGCAAACAAGTTCATAACCACCCGTACACCTCGCAGGCGGCCTCTGAAGTTTGACGCTGGGCTCTAAGCCACAGGGCTGCAAGCTCCTGTCTAAGCACTTTGGGGGAAAACTTTGGGAGGAACAGGAGAGCAGAACAGACTTGCAAAGCTGAATTTGCATTTTAACTAAATACCTGTGTAAACATGGCCCAAACAGCACTTTCAGAAGTATTTTAAATGAGTACGCACACAAGCTGTGGGGTTTGGATACAAGCAGGCAAACTCTATGAAGCTAAAACCACCTGATAAAGCTGGAAACACCTTTTTGACAGGGGAAAAGAACTAAAAACTAAATTGAAGACATAGAGCTCCCTAAGTCCTTCTGCCTTTGGTCTGGACCACAAAGCCCCAGCTCTGCAGTGAGCGATAGCTGCTGTGTGGCTGCTGCACATCTCCCAGTGGCCTCACTGGGCGGGGCGGACACTGTCCCCACAGCTTCCACTGGCTCTGGACCTCCTGCCAGGGACACTCCTGCTCTCCACCCCAGCAGGGTCCAGCGTGTTCATACCCCTGGCACCCATCACCCCCCCGTCTCATCCTTGCAGTTCTTTCTTTTCATTTTCAGACCCGTTTCTCCTCCCCACCCCCAGGGTTAAACTTCAGCAGCACTTCCTACACTCACTGCCAGTGTCTCTCTAGCTGGGCTTCCCCCTCGGCACACCCAAGGGCGGTGGCGAGCTTCAAGTACTAGTAAAAAAGGACAAAAGGAAAGGTCTGACTTGTCTACCAGATGGCCAGCTGGCCAGCCAGCCCCCCTGCTCATCACGTCCTCAACAGCATCAGTATTGCCGTGATAAAACCTTCCCTACAATCCTTCCTTCAATTCAAGGAACAACCAAAACCCAGCTGCGGTGGTGCTGGACTAACGGTTTCCAGAATAGCTGAGACCTGACTCACCAAGGGAAGAGCGATTTCTAACAACACACCACTTCTGCCTGTTGCCCGTTTGAGGAACTTTGTTGGGTTTTCTACACTTCTGCTAAAAGAGACGTTTCTCCTGGGAGGGGGAGAAGCAGAGATGGGATCAGAGCGATGGGCTCGTCCTTGACACCTGGTCTGAGCACACGGACGTCGGGGCGAGATCAGACCACGCCAGAAGCGTTACGCAAGCGCAACGTGGCACCCCGGCGAGGTGAAGTCAGTGCAGGAGCTGAATGTCTTCCCTCTGGTTTCCAGAGCCTTGGCAAGGCTGAGCTTCACATGACACCTCCACCGGAGGCACCCACGGTTCAGGAGGGCGGGTACACATGACTCATAAGCTCTTTTGAAATAGGGTATTTATTTGCTTCTCCAGAAAGGGTCCTAAAGGAGGAACCTTCTCCAAGAGCTGGCTCCAGCTCTGGGGTTCAAGATAGGAATAGAAGGTGACCCTTGCTTCCTGAGGAGGAGCTGGAAAGCATCAATCCAAAGTCTACTTATCAGAAACAGCCCAGGCCCAGCTTATCTCACTGAAGATGGGTGGAGGCTCTGACACAAGTGATGAGGGAACGAGCAGGACTGCAAGAGCTGCCATCTCCAGCGTTCAGAGCAGAGACAGAGCTATTGCACCAGCTCCTCCTTGCACACACCTCCCAACACTGTGCCTTCCTCCGGGGCTGGCTGGGCAGCCAGGCTGGGATCCAGAGGAGCCTTCATCCCACCAGTGCTCCAGAGGAGCCTTCATCCCACCAGTGCTCCAGAGGAGCCTTCATCACACCACTGCTCCAGACTGAGCCCTTTGCGTTCTGGGTGTGCCCGGGTCTGGAAGTCCAGGTCTTTGGGATCCCTAGGACTCTTAGGGAGGTGCATCAAAGATGCGGCTTTAGCACGTTTGATGTAGTACATGAAACCAGGAGCCTGCAGCCTGCCGGACTCTCAGCCCTGAGGAGGCTGTGCGCTGGCAGGCAGTCATGACCCGGCACCAGGAATGTCCCCTGCATTCCCAAAAAACCCAAGCAAAATCAGACAGGTTCAGACCTTCACCTATTACTAGATACAAACCCCTAATGCGGAGAAAAGCCTCACCAAGACACTCCATCAAGATCTTTTCTCATTTACTATTAAAAAATAAGCGCATCCTGCTCGCTAGACCAGCAATGAACCAGCATCAACAGCCAAGTTATTTCTTCAGGGATTCGCGTTATTCCCGTCTTCAGGCAAAAAAATTTATTCGGATACTGAGCTTCCCAACAGACATTCCCAGGCCTTCTCTGCAAAGCCCTACCCTCCGCTGATGATAGGATTAGTACTTCCAAGGGATTACCGGCCACATCCCACATATCAAGCCGATGCCCGAGGACACGTATCCTGTGTTCACGCTGGCCAATGGAGGTACCCGTGAGTGGATGAGAACCAAAGAGAAGGTGGGAATGGGACAGGAGGGATTCCTCCCCTTTCTCCACATTGCAGACCCATCTCTGACAGTTTGGGGAAAAAAGGCCAAAAAAAGAGCATAATTCTAAGCAGCCCGGAGAATGCCAAATGATAAGCACCGCTCCAGAAGAGGTCCAAGAGATACCCTTCCAGTAAGTGTCCTAACGCAACAGGAATGGTCTCTGGGCTAATCTCTGGCTCAGAGCAGATCAAGGCTCTGACTCAACACCCCACCCTTATGAGCACGTCTAATTAAGCGCAAACCCTCCAGCAGCAGGGTGTAGGAGCTGGGTGCCTGGAGGCAGCGTTTCTGGAGGCTGACACCTCCAGCACTGCTGCAGAGAAGCTGGCAGCGTGGAGCGATGTGTGTCTGCCAGCAGGCACATGTGGAAGGGCAATAAAAAGTCCTTTTCAGGAGGAGTTACCCTCCAAGATGGCCAGCACAGCTGCAGGAGTAGCCACAAGGTGCCAAGCAGGAACTTGCAGCCTGCTTTACACCGAAGATGTTCCTCACTGCTCTTGGTATCTATTATTTGTGTCGCTGTTACCTCCAAGCCGTGCAAGAAAGATGGGATCTCCATCTGCAGCAATAAGAGTCTCCATCGGAAGAGCTTGTACCCCAGTGAAAGGGATGAGAGCAGGGATGCTGCAGGAAACGAGTGAACACAGCAACAGGGAGGTGATTTTGAGCAGCAAAGCCAGACAGCACCGGCCAAGCGTTTTCTTTTCCATACACCAGAAATCTACAGATCATTTCTATACTATACATCCAGAAATTATGTCTAAGACAACCTAAAAAAGGGCAATATGATGATTTTCTAAGTATATGGAAAATGCCGTTAGCAGGTAGGGACAAAGCCAGGTGGGACACGGCCCGTCCATCTGCAACTCCCAGGTTGAAAATACTCATGTCGCATAAACATCCTGATTTAAACAGGTAAGGAAGAAACTGTTCTTCCCATCATCATTCAATTTGATCGTTTATCTCCATTATCAGCCTGCCATTTACGGATTAGCTCCCAAATAACAGCCAATTCATCAGCACGCTCTTTCTGAAGCGAATCGGAGCGCGCTGTCACTGCGCTTATTATTCGCCAAGTGCTTTTGGGGTTAAAGCCCAAGAACGGAGGAGGGGGGCAGATGACAGACGGACATCACCGCTCGAAACCAGACACTGCGTAATGCTTGTGATTCAATCAGGATCTGTAGCAGCCCCTGCCATCCCGGCTCTCCACCTCCCGCCGCTCCTCCAGCGTGGCTCTGTTTTCATCTCAAGCACCATCTACTCTTGCAGCCGGGAGCAAAACCTGTTCGTTGTACCCAATTACACGGCACAGCTCTGGGCTCAGCTAAATCTGCTAATTAGACTTAAATTCCAAACACACATCTGAAAGTCAGTGTCAAGCGAGGAGGCATTTTATTACAACCGCTCCTAATAACCCCTCTGCGGTCTGGCGTTAATAAAAAAAATTGCACTGCATTTCATATTATCATTCACTAGCCGGCAAACTCTGACAAAGTCTTGCCAGTGATCAGAGAAAACGCTCGAAGTATAATTTTACGGTCACTTCTAGTTAGGTATTTTTATCTGGATCGACTACGTTGAGTATCGGTCTACGAAACGCGAGTGCTCCCGTGGCAGTGAAGCTCCGTTTCTCCCCAAATGCCGCATTAGGACAGAAAAAACAGCCCCGCTGCTGCTCGGGAGCAGGAGTTTGAGCCACGCAGGGACCACCCTTCTCTTAGCACTACCCCTCGAATTCAAAATCCTCTGTTTTAACACGTCGATGTATCCCACAGGATCAAAAGTAATCACAGCCAGGCTGAGCGGTACGATCAAGCCTTTAGTCTGTGGCCTACATTTCTGCATTAAATAATAAATACCTGGCACTCCGCATAGTTTCCAGTGTATCGCACTGAAATCATTAGTCCCCTTTCCGAGGGGTAACGCTCAGGCAGATATTAATAGCCACATCTTTAGAAGCCTTTGCTAATTGTGCCGCTCTCAGTTTGAGGTGCTTTTTTGCCAGAGGGAAAGGATTAGTTAGGATTTTTAAGCTTCGCAAAATGCTAATGCATCTTACCAAGGTACCCCGAGGAACTCTGTTCTAAAAGGTGTTTAAATCCTATCATCTGCTAACCCCACAATAATCTGGGAAGGGGCGAGCTGCAGAGCAACAGGTCAGCAAACCCCAAGTGAAGTTCCACAGAGAGGAGCTTCTGTAGGTCAGTCCCACGCTAGACACACGGCTCGAGCATCTCTCCACCGCAGCTCAAAGGATGAATCTTCCCTACCCCAAATTCACGCACGTGAAGTATCTGGCCCCAGCTTCTGCTGCTGGCACTTACCAGCCGGTCAGCCCCAGGCTCCAGCTTAACTTCAGCTCTAACGGGACGGGACGCATCATCTACCGCAGGATCAGGGGGCGATGCTTCACCAAGAACTATCAGCCCCTGGAAAAGAGGGAAGGGAACAGGAATTAACTGCGGGTCCTTCGGTCTCAGCAGGGAAACCGCGTGTCCATCGTCCCCCAGAAGCCAGAGCGGCTGCGCAGCAGGGCGCGCGTTCCCAGCGCCTTCTTCCGAGGCGCTGCCAAACCGAATCCCCCGCTGCCTGGATTTTCCTGACATCTACGCTGAACTCGGAGGGGGAAGGAACAGTGGCTGAAGCCAGATCACATGCCTTCAGCCCATTAATAGCAGACAGTCAGCTCCCTCTCGGGCAAAACTGCTGAAACGCTGCTGCCGTCCCACTTCCCGGCCCTTCCCCTCCTCCCGCGCCCGAGGAGGTCCAAGGAGCCCCACGCCAGCGAGAAGGTTCTGCCGTAGCGCGGAGCAGGGAACGGCTGCTGTCAAGAGTACGCCCTGGAACTCGCCACCACAGCCAAGCAAACCGTTTTGAGCGGCTGCCAAAAATCTACACTCAAACTTGATACTCTGAGCAGATTTTTTTCAAAGAAGTGATACTGGCAAAATTCTATAAGGAAAGAAAAAACACTGATAAACAAGCTGCTGCTCTAAATCTTGCAGGACAAAATGCAGTGGCAGAGCACTGTTTTATCAGGCTTAGCAGATGTTGTCCTGTTTATGTTCTACTCTAAGTGAAGCTTACTCTAAAGGCAGGGCTGCTTTCTTGCTGAACACGAGACAAAGTAAAATAAAATCATTAGAATTACGCATATTCGGAGCTATTTTATAACAAAGCAGGCTAAAATGTGCAAGGGATTAAAGGGTTGGTGGAACCTACAGGCCATGAATATAGTCCAGGACAAAGACAAGCCAGAACGAGTTTGTATTTGATCAAACAAGGAACTGTGGAAAGGGCTGCTCCGATTAAGAGCAGGCGGATCAGTCATCTGAAAACAATTTTTTGGAGGTTGCACGGTATGTCACAACAAAAGTGAGCCTGGAACGGAACCTGGACACGTGATGTGGAGAGAGGAGAGAGCTACAAGGCTTCCCTCAAAGTCCACAGAGTCAAATCTTACATGTCCATGTGGCCGTGGAAGTCACCCAAGAGGCTGATCTTATGCCTTGACACAATCTTCCATACAACAGATCAGGGGCTTTCCAGAAAGCTGGTGGCAGCCCATAGCTTGGGGATACTTCATTTCAAAGCAGGTCATAAACTAAACACAACGGTACGTGGCCTCCAGGCAGCAATGAGGAAGTAGCCAGCTTCTAGAATAAACATCAGGATGGCTTTCTAGAGTTTTCTGACATTGCAGAAGGATGTTGAGCGGATGAGAGAGGCTGGAAGTCTAAACCCAGTTAAATACTGCTGAGCTTCTCCTCTGCTCTTGAAAGATCCCTCTCTGAAGGGAACCCATCACGTTTCGCCATTGCTTCTAGAAACATCCGCAGGCATGATTCCACAGAAGGGTCAGTCATCTCCAGATGTCAGGTGTAGGGGATAGCGGACATCAAAAAAGGAGAAACTGGGACTGAATGCAAAGTTGGAACCAAGGAAACTGCCTCCTTCGGACACTCTGAAAAGCACCTGGGCTTCTCATTTGCTCAGCGAGAGAATGAGATGGGGAACAGAAACAGCCACCAAGGACTTCTGCCTTCAGTTTAAAGGAAAGGAACGAAGGGAGCTGCTCCACGCCTCAGGAAGGAGCCGTAATTAATTCTGTTTGCTGCGGGTATTGTTTAGAAGTACCTGCCTTTACTGGTGACTCTGAAGCAGAGGTGACGCTTCACGCAGCCCTCCCTGTGACGGTCACAGGTTTGGTTTTCGTGGCCTCACGCAGAACCTGCACTGCTCAGACCGACCATGGCCATGGTTGTCCTCTCCCAGCCCCAACGGACCTACAGACCCACAGCCTGGACAGCACCTTCCTCCTGAGGGCTTGCGCTCGCTGCTTTCCTTCTAAGAGTTTTCAATCTCCATTATTCATGCGCTTCTGAATAATAGAGAGGATTCAGAAGGGGAACAGCAAATTTCCAGCTCCCTTTCAGGAAAGGGAAAGGAGCAGCACGTCTGAATTATTCCAAGGTCACACATTACTTGCTTTTTCACCGGTGCTCTCCAAAACAAAGGAAAAAGGAAGGCTCCCTTCAATATTTATCGGCAAGTTTGCTGCTTCTTTACTCCCATTTTTATCACTAATTATGGGATTAATGAGAATTCAATCATACAGGTCTCAGAGACAGATCTAGAAATAGATCTCGGATGCCTCACAGTGCTCTATCAGTCAGCAGCTTCTGCCAAGGGACTAATGGGCGAGGAAGCAGACTGACACACATTAGAAGACATCAGAGAAAGACCGAGTGTCCTCGACAGCCTTGCAGAGGGCCAGCAGCATCTCTTATCACGCCCCGAGCCCGACATACCACTGCAGACACAGGAAACTCATACGAGAGCTGCAAATTCTTCTAGCAAGAGGCTCCTCCTAACTCCAGTCCCACCCTTCCCATCACGCGTTCCTCCTGACCGTGCAGCTCGGCCAGGAGCAGGGCTCTCCCCGCGGGACCAGTCCCAAAGCGCAAAGAGAACACGGCGAACCCATCTCAGACGGGCTGGGAACAAGCCGAACCCGGGTCTGAGAGATGATGTGCAAAACAAGCCTGTCCTTAAGGAGCTCCAGTCACTATTTCAACCGAGTCTGTCACTGCGCAGAATTCCTGCAGGAGCCCTTCCTCTTAATTTACCTCTTATTCCAAGAGTGAAGCTCGTAGGAGACGCAGAAAGAGAGAAAAATGCTGTTTGCTCCTTTCCAAACAGGGAGCACCTGCCACCCACGCACGCAGGGAGGTGCAAAATCTCTGCGTGGGGGGGACCAGCACCGTGCCACACCCCACCTCAAAAAAAAACCCAAAAAGCACTTTGATGAAAAGGAGCAAAACCACCTTATTACCTTTGTGGACATCCAGTCCCTTCAATTAACTGCATGCGCTCTTCAAAACCAACACAAAATCGAAGGCACAACAGCCTGCTATTTTTAAGCGCCAGAGAACGCGGCACTTCGCGACTGACTCTGAACACACGGTCACTGATTTGTTGTTTTCCTCCGCACCTCACCAGGCTCCGACGGAGCCGATCCAAATGTGCTGAAAACACAATTACTGCCGAGACACCCCAGCGGCAGGGTACCTTCCAAACAGAAGGTTATTTTCGACCGCCTGGTCCTTCTCTTGCTTTGCTTTGACAAAGCGACGTGTCTTCCTTGAAAGGAACACTGGGATGTAAACCTTAACTTATAAAGATAATTAACC